>CAUYRH010131977.1:0-33563 GCA_963574655.1 Perodicticus potto
GTTATCTTGAAATTGAAATAAATATAAAGAAGAGAAAGGAAAAACTATGGAAGTGAATGCGGCATTACGTTGTTATTATTCAACATCAAGTGTCTAAGAGGATGACACAGGTGTCTTTCCCTTCTCTGCTCCTTTTGATAATTTCTTAATCAAGTTCAATCTGGCTCTGTTTCCGCAGCTTCCGTGATTATGTGTCATTTGGGGAAGGCAGAGTCACTGCAATATTCATTCATTCTTTCCTGTAAAAACTGTGCCCCTTCACTAAATAGATAATGAACAACTGATACATGGGCTGGTTGGGATACAAATAACATTGAAAGGAACTGCTTGCCTTATTAAATGTCACTATGCCCATGCAATCTGTGTGACTCTCCAGTCAAGTCTTTAGGAAAAAGCCTCTAAGATAGGGGTTCTCAACCTGTGGGATGCAACCCCTTTGGGGGTTGAACAACCTTTACAGGGGTCACTAAATACATCCTGCATATCAGATATTTACATTACGATTCATAACAGTAGCAAAATTACAGTTATGAAGTAGCAACAAAAATAATTTTATGGTTGGGGGTCACTACAATATGAGGAACTGTATTAAAGGGTCATGGCATTAGGAAGGTTTGAAAACCACTACTCTTAAATGAATATTTGCATGCAGGAAGTTATTGGGGTACTGTTAGAAATACCAGTGACAGAGGGAAGGAGGCAGAATTAGGCAGCAAGAGAGTCTTAACAGCAATGCAGTCCTATCAGAGGAATTAGTTCACCCTCCATGGAGCTGAGAACTAAGATGTCCCTGAGTTGAGATTGATCCTAAGTCAAAATAACAGAGTCGGGCTTTTGTAACCATGTATGGAGACTAATTATTGGACCAGGGGCTTCTTATTTAGCTAGGGTTGCTATAACAAAATGCCACAGGCTAGATGGCCTACACAGCCAAAATTTATTTTCACACAGTTCTGAAACCTAGAAGCCCAAGACGGAGCTGTTTTTTCTCCCGAGGACCATTTGCCCTGCAGTGCGGCACCCTCTGGTGTGTTCACACAGCTGCCCCTCTGTGGGCATCATTCTGCTCTCTTTCTTGTCCTCAGCTCCTCTTCCTATAAGGACACCTGTCAGATTGAATTTGCACCCTCCTAACAAATGCATTTTAATTCAATTATGTCTTCTAAGGCTCTAGCTCGGAATGCAGTCATATTCTGAGGTATTGAGGGTTAGAGCCACAATATGTGAATTTGGAGGGAACACAACTCAGTCCATAACACTCTGCCCTATGGAGCCCCAAAATTCACCTTCCCCTTACATGTAAATTACATTAATCCTCAGATCAACAATCCAAAATATTATCTTGTTCTATCCACAATTCTGAGTTCAGGGTCTCGTCTAAATATCATCTAACTCAAGTTTGGTGAGATTTGAAGTATGGTTTTTCCTAAGGTAAAATTCATCCCCGGCTGTGAATCTCTGAAACCAGGCAGGTTATGTCATTCTAAAATACAGGATCAGACTGACAGAAGGTAGACATTCTCATTCCAAAAAAGAAAGATCAGTAAGAAGAAATAAGTCTTGGGTCTCACGTGTGTGGAACATATTACCTCTGAAATGCAAAAAAAGAAGGAAGGAAGGAAGTGGGGAAGGAAAGGAAGAAGGAAGGAAGAAAGAGTTTACCAGGTGTCCTTTTACAGTGATGATAAGTGCAAGGTTTAATAATATCTTTCACTTTGGAGAGGAACCCTTCATGGATGTGCTAGCACCCTGGATCTTTGTAGCTCTATTACTTCTTGGAGGATACATGTTTTACCGAAGTCTCCAAATACTTGCCACTCTTTG
The DNA here is from genome assembly GCA_963574655.1 of Perodicticus potto. NCBI lineage: Eukaryota > Metazoa > Chordata > Mammalia > Primates > Lorisidae > Perodicticus > Perodicticus potto. The sequence continues at coordinate 1,825 of CAUYRH010131977.1, forward strand.
TCGATTGAGCCGTTATCATAAATAGAACTGGTCACACAGAGAAGTTGAACTGTGAGGCTGTGGCAACTGGGTCCTCAGCTGATTAAGCAGGATAATCTGAAGTTTTACAGGCTTTCAGGGTTAACTTTTTATTCTCCCATGATGCTGAACAGGAATTAGATGCCCCCGTTGAGGCAGCAATAACCTCAGGCAAGGCAGTTTACTTCACTGAAGAGCAATTCATGGAAAGGGACTTGGTGCTGGAGTGCTCTCGTCCTAAGGGAAGGCTTGTGCAATACATCACAGCATCCACTGCCACGTCTTAAGTCCTTTATAGAAGTAATGACAACGGCCTCCGATTTCAGAGTGCCTGCTATGGCCAGGCACTGTGTTGGTGCAGTGAGTGTTTATATATCCATTTTATGAATGAGGAAACCGATGCTGAGGGAGAGGAAATAATTTTCCGATGGCTAGTAAATGATGGAGCCAGGATTTTTATCTAGCCTGTCTGATTTCAAAGCCCTAGATCCCTAGCACATGATGTTTAATATATGTTTGCTGAAAGAAATAGAATGAATGAATGCAATTCATGCTTAAATCTCATTTAATATTTTTATGATATATTTAATGTGAAATGCCCAATGTCTGACAAGGAAAGGAGGTAGAGAGAGAAGTGATATTTATTTAGCACTGACCATTCACTAGGATTAGGTGTGTGTGGTTTATTGAATGGTTTGACATCCAAATGCCAGAAATTTTATAATGATTCCTGGCAAGAAAATGAGTACTTTCAAGCCTGTTAGTGATAGTTTGAATGGAACACTCCCTGTAAGATATAGTCACTTTAGAATCCCTAGAATCTATAAATATTACCTTGTTTGGAAAAAGAGTGACTATTACTGAAATTGCGAACACTGTGACTAAATTAATGATCCTGAGAGATGAACTTTATCCTCGATGATGAAGGTGGAGCAAAAATGTAATCATATGTGTCCTTATGAGAAATAACTTGAAACAGACACAGAGTAGAAGGGAATATGAAGACAGGGCTAGGAACTGGAGTGATGTGGACAAAAGTGTTTAATTTTCAGAGCCACCAGAAACTGTAAGCAATAAATTCTCTACTAGAGTCTTCACTCTTCTGAAGGAGTAAAATTCTGCCAAACCTTGATGTTGGGATTTTAGCCTCTAGAATGATTTAAAAAAAAAAAAAGAAAGAAAGAAAAAAGAATTTCTATCATTTTAAGCCACAAAATTTGTAGTAATTTATAGTAATGAGTTGCAATAACAAATAGAAAGTTTGTTAAATTGCCTTTACAAGGGATAATTTATTAGATTGTGCTAGTTTTTTTTATTAAATCATAAATGCATAGACTGTGTATACATTAAAGCATTTATGGGGTACAATGTGCTGATTTAATATAGAATTAGGAGCGTTTACATCACACTGGTTAATATATACCTCATCTCATTTATTTAATTATTGTGTTAAGACATTTATACTCTGTACTTAATAGATCCGACATGTCCCCTTGCATTATGCACCATAGGTGTGATCCCACCATTCACTCTCCCTCCATCTGGCCTCCCCCATCCCCTCCCGTCCCACCCGCCTACCTCCTGGGCCATTCTTCATATGAAAGTGTGAGTGATTGTAAAAGGGTTTCATCATAGTACTGAGTACATTGGATATTTTTTCTTCCATTCTTTTTTTTTTTTTTTTTTTTTTTTGGAGTTTTTGGCCGGGGCAGGTTTAAACCTGCCACCTCCAGAATATGGGGTCAGCATCAGCACCCTACTCCTTTGAGCCACAGGTGCTGCCCTCTTCCATTCTTGAGATGTTTTATTAAGTAGGATATGTTCCAGGTCCATCCATGTAAACGTAAAAGAGGTAAAGGTGTGATAACCAGAATCCACAGAGAACTCAAACTTATCAATAAAAAAAGAACAAGTAATCCCATTTCACGGTGGACAAAGGACTTGAACAGAAGCTTCTCTGAGGAAGATAGGCACATGGCCTACAGACACATGAAAAAATGCTCCTCGTCTTTAATCATCAGAGAAATGCAAATCAAAACCACTTTGAGATATCATCTAACTCCAGTAAGACTGGCTCACATAACAAGATCCCCAAACTACAAATGTTGACATGGATGTGGAGAAAAGGGAACACTTCTTCACTGCTTGTGGGAGAGCAAGCTAATGCAACCCTTTTTGGAAAGAAGTATAGAGAATACTCAGGAATCTAAAAGTAGACCTGCTGTTTGATCCTGCAATTCCTCTACTAGGTGTATATCCAAAAGACCAAAAATCACTTTATAACAAAGATATTTGTGCCAGATTGTTCATTGCAGCTCAATTCATAATAGCCAAGTTTTGGAAGAAGCCCAAGTGCCCATAGACCCATGAATGGATTAGTAATAAAGTGTGGTATATGCATGTCATGGAATATCATGCAGCCTTAAATAAAAGATGTGCTAGTTTTTTAATGTAACATTTTGGCAAAATAAATTGTCACCAACCTAAAGACAATTCTAAAGGAAGTGTATTGTTGATTTCCATAAAAAATTAAGAAATCCTAATATTTTATTGAAGAATTACTTTTCATTTCCCCCAAAGCCTTAAAGTATCTGAGAGAGGGGGGTGGGTATTGACAATAAATTATATGAGACTGTGGTTTGGGGAAGGTTAGATGATAGGAAGGAAGTTGATGAGAGAAGCTAAATGCAGGTGGGAGTGACGTTCACTGGATATTCCCATAAACCATGGCTGGAGCTACAACGCCATTATTATCTCTGGATAATAAACAAAAAGACCACCAAATCCATGCACAGAGGTAAGAAGAGCCTCTTCAATGGTTCTCAACCTTCCTGACGCCGCGATGTATTTCCATTGTTACAAAGGGGTCGCGACCCACAGGTTGAGAACCGCTGCTCTAGGTGTTTCAGTGAGAGAGACGTAGGGAAGCAGCGGGAAGGAAGAGGATACTCAGCGATGCTCCGGAAAGGTTAAAAATTCAGTGACTTTGATGACACAGATCTCCTAGAGAGTGTGGTTTGGAGAAAGCTGACCATAGGCACCTTCTACGGGCCAAGTCAGTAATAAAGACGTGAATACCAAAGCCGAGCCCTGGGCTGGCTGAGTATTTGCTCTCGAGAGTCTGTATCCTCTTGTGACAATGCAAAGACAGAATTCCATTCCACTGTTTAGAAACACCAGTGCCTGGGACACTGCAGTAATCACCAATCGCTTGTTGGGAGATCAGCTTCCATCCCAGTTCATCTTGGGCATTTGTGCTATGAGGGCTGGACAAGATCCTCAAGTGAGGGTCCCTGCTGCAGAACTGGACCTTCACTGGCTTGAAAATGCCTTCTGAGTCCCCAGAGGTAGGCACCCTCAGGGCGTCCCACTTCCAGGTAAGGCTCTTATCAGGCCAGTTCTTTAGTCAGGGCTGAATTTACAAGGTAGAAAGGCTTTGAGGTCTTTCCTACCACTTTAGTCTATAGTAAGACAACAGAAAGTCTGGGGCAGAGATGGGAGTCAAGAAGCTGATCTTGGGGCGGCACCTGTGGCTCAGTGGGTAGGGCACCGGGCCAATATACCAAGGGTGGTGGGTTCGAACCCAGCCCCAGCCAAACTGCAACAAAAAATATAGCCAGGTGTTGTGGTGGATGCCTGTTTTCCCAGCTACTCGGGAGGCTGAGGTAAGAGAATCACCTAAGCCCAAGAGCTGGAAGTTTTTGTGAGCTGTGACGCTACAGCACTCTACTGAGGATGACAAAGAGAGAAAAAAAAAAAAAAAAAAGCTGACCCTGAAGCAAAGTTCCTGAGTCCCAATATTTTGTCCTTCCCAGAGTCACACTGGTACTGGTGAGGCTTCAGAGGCTACAGGAAAATTCATAGCCACTTACTAATAATTAAATCCTTTTGTATTAAAATGACAGCACATGCTGTTTACTCAAATTGATTTTTCCATAAGAGAAATGTAAAACAAATACATTATTTCAAGAGAATATGGTTGTTACCAGATAGAACTGTCATGTGCTTAAGCTCAATTCGCAAAAATACTCTGTTAGTCATTTGACTTCTTCGAGCCTCAGTTCTTTCCTCTGTAAAATGAAGAAGTTGAAATATTATCTGCCGTGTTATAGTCGCTAATGGTCTAGAAATCTACAACTCAATTACTAAAAGCTAGAAATGTTCTTCTTCAATAAAGATAAATCACTTCCTTACCGTGGTAAATGTATTTAGAAGGAAATCAAGACAGTGGAAATTACTCTATTATATGGTCCTTTTTATTATTGGAAAACACAAAGTAAAAGCACCACAGTTTTCTGGATAAGGTAGACCCTGGGGACAGACAAATCCAGTGATTTCGGCAACTAGATAAGCTTTTCGTGTTAACCACAGAAATATTGCAAGCTCTTTGCGCACACTGACTGTGCTTACTTGGTGCCCAGAACACAGCAGTGGGTGCTCATGCCTACTGTGAAAGCCTATTGCTACACTTTTATTCCCAGACATAGGCATAATGAGGAAAATTACAATTACTTACATGGTTTTGGCATTGTATCCGTGTTCAACTCTGCTGGAGTTCCAATAAAAATTTTCCATGGCAACAAATTGATGATGGTCATAATTACCATCAGCTCATTGAATTTTTAAAGTATTGTATCCCAGTAGCTTTGAGCCCCTTCTTCAGAGCATCTTATTCTTTTCAAAATTGCCCACAAAGTGGCAGGTATTATTTTTTCTAGTGGACAACTGGAGAGAGGAAGCTCTAAACATGACTTTGAATGTGTGTTTTATCCATGATTAAACTTATCTCCTCTCACCTCTCACAGCAGCACCTGGGTAAATTACCTCCTGGTGTTTTAACAAGCGTCCAACTTTTATAACCTTTAAACCACAGCCACTTTTCTCTAACCTACATCAGCGTGGTCTTTAAAGATGGTTTTAGATACTTGCATATTTACATGACTTTGGAGGTAGAACATTTCTATTTGTTCTCTTTTATATTTGCCTGGTCCTCCTCTCACACCCCTTCAAATGTTAATCTTCTCTTGGCTTCTATGCAATCCTCTTCCTATTTGGTTCACTCATGATTACCCACCTTTGTTACTTTAAAAATCACTTTTTTTTTTAAATTAAATCATAGCTGTGTAATTTAGTGCCATCAAGGGGTACAATGTGCTGGTTTCACGCACAGTCTGAAATATTTTCATCAAACTGTTTAACAGCCGTCATGGCATTTTCTTAGTTATTGTGTGAGACATTTGTGTTCTGCATTTAGTAAGCTTCGCCTGTACCCTTCTAAGATGCACCATAGGTGTGATCCCACCAATTACCCTCCCTCCACCCCAACCTCCTCCCCTCCCCTCCCCTCTTGTGCACCTTTCCCTGTACTCTTGTGCTATAATTGGGTTATAGCCTTCATATGAAAGCTATAAATTAGCTTCATAGTAGGGCTGAGTATCTAAAGGTCACCTTTTTGCTGAAAACTCTAATCTATCATCTGAACTTGGCTACAGGTACCTCCATCTGGATGATGTCCACACGTGTCAGACTTAGCACGTGGTACACGTTACCAGCCCCAATACCAAACCCTACTTCACACTTGCTTCTTCTCTAACGTGCTCTACCTTTGCTGTTGGTTTGCACATCAATACTTTCTTTCAGACCTTTTCATCAGGCAAATTCAAGTCCTTATTCTGCCCCACGTAGTATATCCAATAGGTCATAAAATTCTTTAGACTGTACTTCAAAGCTGCTTCTTGAACTCCATTTTTTTTAAATCTCTCTTCCTAATTCCTCTGGAATAACCCAGTTTATTATTACCTTTTTTTCTGTGTTTCCATAGAAAAAACTGTGTTTCATGGTCTCTCTCTGGTCTAGACAGTTCTCCGGCTGACAAAGTTACCTTCCTCCAAAAATGCAGCATATTGCATCACTTTCTTACTAAAAAGGCTCTCTGACCTCAAGAACCTTCATTAACTTTGGAACAAAATTCTGATTCCTGTACTTGGTGTGTAGCAAGGTTAACAATCTGGGCCCAGTCTCTTTCTAGGTTCATCCTTTGCCACTCCTTGCCAAGTACCTAGTATTATTAACATTGAACTTCATTAGCTTCCCTCTCAAATCCAAGCCTTTTCAATATTCTAACTTTTGAACAACTTTTTTTTTTATTCATGATGTGTATAACTGACAATAAAAGATTTTATTTTTGTCTGAGGAATGCTTAGTTCCTCCTATCCAAGCTCTCAAAGATTTTTGTCTTTGTATATGTAAATGCCAACTAACTAAATTGCACTGTTATTTTCCCATTTACATCAATTGTCACTACTAGACAGTATTATTTATCAATTTATACATATGACACTTTTGGCAAATCTTAAAAAAATGGATTCTGATCCGTATGCATTTAGAAATTACATACCAATTAAATTTTTTTAAATTAAATCATAGCTGTGTACATTAATGCAATCATGGGGTACAATGTGCTGGTTTTATATACAATTTGAAATATTTTCATCAAATTGGTTAACATAGCCTTCATGACATTTTCTTAGTTATTGTGTTCAGACATTTATATTCTGCATTTAGTTTCACCTGTACCCTTCTAAGATGCATGGTAGGTGTGGACCCACCAATTACCCCCACTCCACCCATCTTCCCCCTTGCCCTCCCCTCCCTATCCCCTTTCCCCATATTGTGGTGCTATAATTGGGTTATAGCCTTCATATGAAAGCTATAAATTAGTGTCATAGTAGGGCTGAGTACAATACTTTTTCTTCCATTCTTGAGATACTTTGCTCAGAAGAATATTTTCCAGCTCTATCCATGTAAACATGAAAGAGGTAAAGTCTCCATCTTTCTTTAAGGCTACATAGTATTTCATGGTATACATATACCACAATTTATTAATCCATTCATGGGTCAATGGGCACTTGGGCTTCTTCAATGACTTAGCAATTATCAATTGGGCTGCAATAAACATTCTGGTACAAATATCTTTCTTATAATGTGACTTTTGGTCTTCTGGATATATACCTAGTAGAGGAATTATAGGATCAAATGGCAGGTCTATTTTTAGCTCTTTAAGTATTCTCCAAACATCTTTCCAAGAGGAACATATTAGTTTGCATTCCCACCAGCAATGTAGAAGTGTTCCCTTTTCTCCACAACCAAACCAACATCTCTGGTTTTGGGATTTTGTGATGCGGGCTAATCTTACTGGAGATAGATGACACCTCAAAGAAGTTTTGATTTGCATTTCTCTGATGATTAAGGATGATGAGCATTTTTTCATGTATCTGTAGGCCCTGCACCTGTCTTCTTCAGAGAAGTTTCTCTTCAAGTCCCTTGCCCACCCTGAGATGGGATCACTTGTTCTTTTCTTGCTAATGCGTTTGAATTCTCTGTGTATTCTGGTTATTTAACCTTTGTCGGAGACATAACCTGCAAATTATATTTTTTTTAAAAATTAAGGTTTTAAATTGTGCAAATAGTATGTTTACTGCACATCTTATAGAAGAACTCAGGTAAAGTGTTTCATGGCCAGTCAAGAAATTCCATTTACTATCACTAACCTACACATGATAAACAAAATTCACTATCTTATTTCTCCCTGAAATACTCAGCTTGTGAAACCTAATGGTTGCTGTAAAATATCACTTGAAGTGTGACAGAATACGAAAAGTTTCATCATTTTTTTTCAACTGGTCTCTGTCTTAACCTAGTGAATCAGTTACTCTGGGTTGAAGTCTCAGCTGTGGAGAAATACCAGCAATTAAGGCACTCCCTGCTCACAGGCAACAACTGGAAAAGGAAAATCAAACCTTCTCACTGCCACACACCCAGGGTACCACATTGGATGGTCCTCAGGTGATTGGCCCAGTTCAAGAGGTCCAAATCAATTGACTGAGTCAGCACCGTTCTCAGGTGGGAGAGTTCCCAAGGTCTCCAGCAACTAGATAGCAGGGGTCTGCTGGCAGTTCAAGTATGACTCTCTCTGGTGCTCCATGAAGTCAGAAGGACCCACGCAGCAAATAAATTCATCTGGAAAGGTTGATGCTTCCTTCCCCACCTTGCACCTCTGTCACACCCAGTCACTGGTAACCCTGCAGGGCTGTGACCTAGTTCCCTCCAATGAACAGATGCTCCAGGAGTTTGCACCTGCCTGAGTCACAGGAGATCTATGTCTCCTCAGCCAGGCTGCCACACTGTGCCACTATCTGGCAGGGGGAGGTGAGGCCTGACAATCTCAGATGTTTGTTTAATGGGGGCTGGGGTGGTTCACTCACTTCCAGCCCTGCCCCTGATTGATGTTGCTGACAGAACAGAACAACTTCCCAGAATTTTGCTTCTGTCCTGGCTATATTCCCCTGTGGATCAGATGCTGTTTGAGCAACTCAGCCCTGTCTATGCCACTGCCCAGTCTCAGCTACAATTTGTGTGGGGGCGGATGCAGTCAGCGCTCATACTTAACTGTCAGTTCCAGCCTCTACCTGCCTGCCTTTGTCTCAGCTATGATCCCCTGAGGCTCAGGAAAGCAGTACTCTGGATCAGCCCTGCCCTGAAAGTCTGCTTTCTCTGCATGTACATATTCTAGTCCCTGTACTACGCCCAGGCCGGCACCGCCTCAGGCATACCCTTTACTCCCAGGGCCTGCATTTCTGTCCCAGATCTGTTCCACCAGTGGCTGCCACTGGAGAAGATGCCCGGCTTCTTCCTGTGGCCCAGAGAGACTGGGAGTGTCCTTTCAAAGTATCCCCAGGGGTGTGAGCCCCATTGTTCCTGCTGCTGTGGCTGCTGCTCCATGCCTCAGGGCACCGTCTCTCCTGTACAGTTCCCTCTCAGTTGACTGTCCTCTCCTTTACCTGTGCCAGAGAATCAGCACAGACCAGCAACAGCCCATGACCCGTCCATACCCCTCAAGAAAATTCCCAAGAATCTGGATTCCATGGGGGACAGGCTTCCAGACCTCAGGGTGAGAGTGGAGGGGAGTTCTGGGAGTAAAAAATTGCAGACAGAGAATATATACAGTTTTATACAGTTTTATGCCTGGCAGGAGAGTGCCATGGCACCCTAGTAGGGGAAGGAGGTCCGTTTTTTAGAGGGTCTCTCCTGTGGGATAAAATGGGAGGATATTTGAACTCTGCTTGCTTGTTTGTATACTTTGAACCGCTCTCATGGGGGAGGGGACTCCCATCCACTTGGCGATGGATTTTGTACCTTTTGTTTGTATCCTTGGAGTTGCAGCTCACCTCAGCAGGGTTGATGTGCATTCTTCAACCTTCTCTCTTGGCTCAGATCCAAACCATCAGCTTCGTTGCTAAACTTCTGTCCTTTAACTCTCCTTCTGGACAGGAATCTCTGTGGAAAGCTGGCTCCAGTTGCCCATCTTGCCTCTGCCCCCCTATGATAATTTTAAAAACAGTCAACATGCCCTGCTCCAGCCACATACTGGGAGCTGGCTGGTCAATGCACAGCTGAAGCCTAAGGAAACTCCTCCAGGGACTTGTCGTAATTAGACTTTGGACTTTGGGAAAGGGGGAGGAGGGATGTGACACAGGGAAAAGTGAAAACTTGTATGTATATTAGCGCACCGCCACTGTACAAGTAAGCCCTGGATAAAGAAACTGAGAGGAGTCATTGTCCCTGAAATCTGAGTGCTGATCCAGACCAGGGAAACAAAAAAGCCCAGCCCTGTGGCCCTGAAGTTTTCTGCCTGTAGAGCCATGTGAGGGTGCTGCAGCAGAAGGAACAGGAAAAAACTATAGGACAGACCAGAAATACTTCTTGCCTTAGATTTTATTAAAAAGTGATATAAAAGTGAATGTGAAAAGTGGTTACTACCGCTCCTGCAAAAGCAAGCTGATATTGAGATTCCAAACAAAAATAAAATATATATGAAGTCTCAAAAGGGGAGAATGAGAGAGGATCCCTGAGAAGGGTGAGACAACAGGTCTTCTCAAGGAGATCACAAGGATATACAAGGCAAGGTCCTCTCCATGGTGACTCAGCTCTTGAGAATTTATAGATTTAACTTCTCAGAACTTGAAAATTTGCAGTTCTGTGAAATCCTGTCGTTCTGTGGGGGCTGGAAAAGCATCTCCAGCTTGATTCAAACTGGCCAATGAAAAAAGATACCTATGGGTTGGAACTTTTTGACTGGAGATAAAAAGGGAAAGACCAAGCCAGTCAGGGAGCACAGATATTTGGAATTCTTCTATGCTATAAGCTCCCAGCCAGTGAATAAAACCCTTCTGCTTATTAAAAAAAAAAATAGAGAAAACTATGATTGATGTATATGGTCATTATACAGAGTCTGCTTAATAGCAATATTTTTATTTTATTTATTTATTTATTTATTTTAGTGACAGGGTCTCACTCTGTCACCAGTCTGGAGTGCACGTAGCACAATCATAGCTCACTGCAGCCTGGAACTCTGGGGATAGAGTGACCCTCCCATGTCAGCCTCAATACTAGTACTTTAAATAAACAATATGCAAATGAAGAAATACAAAGTTAACTTGTGTCTGGGAAATCAGCCTTCAATCTAGTAAAAAGTAAATCTCCTTTAAATAACTTTATGGAATCATTGCAGTTTGATTTTTAAAAACACATTTTTTAAGAAACTTGTGTTGGAGAATATGTAACAAATAGAGAATCTTACAAGTTGTGTATGACGTGAATAATGTTGGCCCTTAGAAGTCGTCTGGCATTAAAATCCGCTTTAAGAATCCACTCGTGTTCTTCGCATAGCTCCACTGCAGGTAATATACTTCAAGAAATGAGCTGAGAAGGGAACACCAGGAGAATCCATTTACTCCAAATGAATAATTGGAAGCATCCTAAGTGCTGAAAACTGATGGCATAGTTAGGAACACATTAATAAAATTCCCAAGTATAACAATCACAACTCTGTGAACTACAATAGTGCTAGGGAATGTTTACATAACGTTGTAACAAGTGCACAAACTGACACATTAAATATGTCCTTTTTTGCTGTTCTAATTCTTTTCCGCAAAGGGGAAACATAAGCTAAAGAATGAAATAAATTAAAGATTCAGCTATGGTGGGAAGAGCTTTAGAAATATTAATTTGTAGACACAAGTTCATGGTCAGTGACCAAGCTTGTCACTCATAAAAATTATACTTGGCTGGTGCAACATTGTTTGTTTTGTTCTTCTATAATGTATTTTTAACTTGCGGGTTGCCATATACACAGGTACATGCAGGTATACACTGAACCATTGCTGACTTAGCAGATGTTCTCTGATTCATTTCTCGCAGTCTCAACTCCCAGTTGTCCCAAATTCAGCTTGTTGTATTCTTTCTCCCCGTCTCATCTCTCAGCTGCTGATAGTCTAGAATCATTTAGCGCCTCTAACATCTAAACAGACTGCTGACCAGCAATTTTATGCAGAAGCATCCCAGTTACCAGGTAACTGGCCACGACGTGTTAAAGGTTCAGCTTGATGCAGTTTTACCAGTGTAAACTATCTCCTGCATCAAGATAGTTTTTATACTCCAGAGGATTCCTTGTAATTCTCCCCAGATGATGTTCCACTGTAAAATGTGACCACTCTTCTGACTTCATTCTCCATCTAAAGTTTTGGTTGTTTTTGCATGTTACATAAACAGAATCACACAATATTTCTCTTTTCTTGGGAATCAGTGTATCTGTTAGAATAATTCCCATTGTTGACTGCATCAGTTTACTTCTTATTGGTGTGTGATATTCTGTTATATGAATATGCCATGTTTTTGTTATCCATTTTCTTACTGGTGAACATCTCTGTTACCTTCATGTTTGGGTAATTATAAATAAATTTCTGCATGCCTTTTGGTAAATATACACACTCATATCTCTTACATAGATTTAGGATATGCATATGAGTAGAATGGCTCAAATGTGTTTAGTTTTAGGAGATACTGGAACATTGTTTTCAGGGGGGGGGGAAATGTATTAGCAATGACCCTGTCCAGTTAAATATGCAATCATTTCTGTCTAGCCTTATCTAGCCTGCTTGGTCTAGAAACGGTAAGGGTGAAACTGCTTAGTTTGCTGATCCATCTGAAATTGCAATTTCAAATTATAATTACAAATTTCCAGTTGTAATAGATTTTAAGCATTTAGGTTAAAGAAAGGTAAAGTTCTCTAAGTATTCTGTACTTGCCTCTACTCAGAAGCAAGGTTATGTCAAAGTCAAGAGCAATACTGCAGTTGTTTTCCACTTTTCCCAGTGATACTCAGAGTGAATGCAGGCTTAGGCTCGTGAGCCTTCCTGCAGCAGCCTGACCCCAGCCGTGGCTCCCTGTTCTGTGGCACTGCCCGATGACCCAGCCTGATCTGCCTTGCTCACTCTCTGAACTGCCACAGGGCTCAGCGTTAGGCTGCAGCAATCATTTCTGCATACATTTCTACAGCGAGGATCCTTCTTTTTCTTGTATTTCACAGAATAATGAAATATAATATAATATATCACCACACGTGGTGCATTAGCAGCAGTAGCTCAGCTTCCTTGGGTTTACATGAATTTATCCTCAGTGGAGAGCTCAAGAGGCAATTTGTTCAGTTGTTGGCCTTGTGGGGAGTTCCCAGCATTGACCCTATAGCTCCACCTGAATAGCGCGCTTGTCATTATTTCCTACTTGGGATGATTACTCCCACCTCTGCAGACAACTACTCGGAGATGGTTTTCAGATTCTAAACTTTCCATGGCTGGTTTTATAAGAGCAAGAAGGAGCAAGGAGAAAAAAGGTAAAATTGTATAAAAGTGGGTGAATAATCAAAAATCTTGGCTGATCACCAAACACCCACCAAAATCTCTCCTTTTGCCAAAGTGATTATTAGGATAGTTCTCTGAGGAACAAGAGCTGTGTTTCCAAACAGGCTGCAGCTATGCACTGGGCACAAACACTCAATAAATGGGAAATTCAGTTTCTAAGAGCAGTGAATGTAAACACTGCATTGATCTAATGCTTAGAAATGGGATGGCTTCTCTGGAGCCTATGCCACACGAGAGCCAGACGGGGTACGGGGGGAGGGGGAAATGGGGGGACAGAGCTGTCCATTCCCCTTTAGTATCTGAAGATATCACTGTAATTCTACAGGGAAAAGAGCTGAATCCAGAGGCATGAGGCACTAGATACCTTTCCATCCGTGGCTTCAGATATATGGAAAGTGTAGGCAAGTAATTTCAGTTCTCAAAGCCTCACTTTTCATACGTGGAAAGTGCGCATAGCAGCAATACCACCAGACTAATGGGATTCTGTGGAAATTAGGTGGGATGACCTGCTACTTAGTGGCATTCAATAATATAAGCTGCCTTTGGTAGGAATTTAAATAAATACAAGTCAAAACACAAAATAAAATACTAAAAGTTCGTGTCAGTGACAATTTGGCAGTATTAGGGCTTCAGAAATGTTTTGGGTTTCCAAGCGTGGAGCTAAAGGCATTTAACATTGGCGCCTATGTCCCTAAGGGATTCCAGTCTTCACTTAAAATTCCTGATCTGCCTTTTTTGTTTTTCTTTTCTTTTCTTTTTTCTTTTGTTTTGTTTTGGGTAAAACTGAAGGGTGTTTGTTATTTTTAAAGCTGTGGAGTAACTCGTTGGAATAGTCCAGACTGGTAAGTTCGTTAATGGCTTCACTTGACTTTAAAACGGCTCTAGATAGGAAAATATCTGAGTCTCCTCATTTGCTTTTTTAGTGGGGTAGCACATCCCATATTTTAGAATAACTAGGGGAGCCTTGCTTAAACAAAAATAGCATTTAATGCAGTCATTCTCAACCTTCCTAGGGCCTCAATGTATTTTCCCCACAGGTTGAGAACCACTGATTTAATGCATAATTGTGTGGTGGGTTTATGGATAAAGCTACTCTGTCACATTGTGGTGGTACTTTCTGCTTTAATATTGAACAGCTTGTTATTTAAATATTGGAGAAAAGAGTATTAGTTAGTTGCCTTTACTACTGTGGCTGTCACTGCCCTTGCCTTTCTTCTTTCTTCTCCTTCCTATTCCATCTCTTCCAGCCTCCAGCCCCTACACAATAGGACCACAAATTGTGCATCCTCATTAAAATGGCCTATGTGACTAGAAAGAGCCACAGAAAACCCAATATATGGAATCTAACCTTTTCTTTAATAATGAATCAGCACTCTTTACCTCCCTTGCAGATTGGTCTCAGAATGTTGCAGTTCAGAAATCTGTTACTTTTCATTCTGTGTTTTAGCTCTACAGCCTCATTTATAGTTTTACAAGTTATTTTTCCAGTAAAAGAAACTGAAAGTCTGTGTACAACGATTTCTTGTGGTGGGTGGCGACAACAGAGCTTTCATGCTGGAAATGGCATTTTCTTTCTTCCTTTCTTTCTTTCCAGAAGTAATTTGGGCTGAGATGAAAGGTGCTAAATGTTGTAGGATGAGACTGCTATTTTCATTCCTTTTTCCCTCCCCACCCCTTAGGGCACGTTGGTCAATGTAAGTGATTGCTGCGTGTTAGAACCGGGGAGCACGAGCCCAGTCGGAGTTACACGGTTTTCCTTGCGCTACGGGAAAGATCCCAAATATACCAGTGTGGGGTTAGCGGTTTCATCTCTCCTGACCTTCTCTGTTCCAGGCTTACATCGCTCTTTTTGTTTTTAATTTCAGATTGATATGAGGATACAAATGCTTAGGTTACATTGATTTCATTTCTGAAGTACAATTCAAGTTGTAGTTGAGCCCTTCACCCAAGGGGCGTGCTGACCACCCTCACGTTGTGCACATTAGGGGAGATCCCGCCCACCAGGGGGTGTGCTGAACACCCTCACATTGTGCACATTAAGAGAGATCCCACCCACCAGGGGGCGTGCTGACCACCCTCACGTTGTGCACACTAGGGGAGATCCCGCCCTCCAGGGAGCATGCTGACCACCCTCACATTGTGCACATTAGGGGAGATTCCCACCCACCAGGGGGCATGCTGAACACCCTCAGGTTGTGCACATTAGGGGAGATCCCACCCACCAGGGGGCGTGCTGACCACCCTCACATTGTGCAACTTAGGGGAGATCCCGCCCACCAGGGGGCGTGCTGACCACCCTCACGTTGCTCATATTAGGGGAGATCCCGCCCACCAGGGGGCGTGCTGAACACCCTCACGTTGTGCATATTAAGAGAGATCCCGCCCACCAGGGGGCGTACTGAACATCCTTATGTTGCGCACATTAGGGGAGATTCCCACCAATCACCCTCCCCTTCTCTCTCTCCTCCCCCCATCTCCTTTCTCCCCCACCACCCGCCTCTCCTCTCTGGCCTCTCCCCTCCTTATTATTAGACTATACTTGTGTTTTTTCTTTACTGTGGGCTTGTAGTTCATGCTAGCATTTAGTACATTGAATACTTACATTTCCATTCTTGCGATACTTTTCTAAGAAGATGTGTTTACACTTTTCGTGTTTACCTGGATGGAGTTGAAACATTCTCCTTCTTTTCTTATGACTGAACAGTGCTCCGTGGTGTACAAGCATCACAGTTTGTTAACCATTCACGGGTTGATGGGCACCTAGGTTGCTTCTATATCTTGGCAATTGTGAATTGAGCTGCAATAATCAATTCAGCACAAATGTCCTTATAGTAAAATGATATTTTTCTTTTGGATAGATACCTCGTAATGAGATTGTGGCATCAGATGAAAGGTTGACTTTTAGTTCTTTGGGAATTCTCAAAGAACTTTTGAGAATTATCAAAGAACCTTTCAATAGAGGTTGTATTAGTTTGCAGTCCCACCAGCAGTGCAAAAGTGTTCCCCTCTCGCCCCTTCCCTGTCAGCTTCTACAGACTTGAGACTTTGTGGTCTAATCTCACTGGAGATAGATTAATATCTCAGAGTGGTTTTAGTTTCCATTTCTCTGATGATTAGGGACAATGAGCAGTTTTTTTAATGTGTTCGTTGGCCATTCATCTGTCATCTTCAGAGAAATTTCTTTCCAAGTCTCTTGCCCACTTACAAAGGGGTTATTTGCTCTTGTAGATTAACTCGAGTTCTCTGTAGATTCTAGTCATCAGGCTTTTTCCAGATTTATAGCATGCAAACATCTTCTCTCATTCTGAAGGCTGTCTGTTTGCTTTAGTTGTGGTATCCTTAGCTTTGCAGAAGATTTTTAGCTTGATCAAGTCCCCCTTTATTTATTTTTGGTGTTGTTGCAATTGCCAAGGGGTCTTCTTCATAAAATCTTTTCCCAGGCCAATGTTATTATGAGTTTTTCCTTGTAATTTCTTCTAGAACTTTTATTGTTTCATGTCTTAAATTAAAATCTTATATCCAGCACAAGTAAGTTGTTGGCAGTGGTGAGAGGTGTGGACCCAGTTTCAGTCTTCTACATGGGGCTCACCAGTTCTCCCAGCACTGTTTATTAAATAGGGATTCTTCTTCCCAGTGCATGCTTTTGTTTGGTTTATCAAGCACGGCCTATGGCTGTATTCATTTCTAGGTTCTCTATTCTAGTCCATAGATCTGTATCTCGATTCTTGTGCCAGTATCGTGCTGTTTTGGTCAGGATAGACTTGTAGTATAACATGAAGTCTGGTAACGTGATGCCTCCAGATTGATTTTTACTTCTTAAAATTGTATTGGCTATTCAGGGCTTTTTCTTGGTTCCATATGAAATAAATGAATCTTTGCTCTTCAAAGTCTGACATTGGTGCTTTGCTGGGGAGTGCATTGAATCTGTAGATCGCTTTCCTTAGTGTGGATATTTTAACCATGTTGATTCTTCCCAGCCACAAGGTTCAGAAACATTTACACCAAAAATCTTTGTTCTGCCACTGACAATGCCAGGCTAATCTTCTGTCCCTAGTGAGACCAATGTCTTCTTCAGAAAGGGCATATCCTGGTCCACACAGAGAAAGCAGAGGCGACACTCAGGGCTTCCGGAACTTCACCTGCAGCTCTCATTTTTCAGCCCATGAACCATGAATCAGAAAGATTCTCGTTAATGTTTCTCTAACACAGGTCTTGTTTATTTTGATTATACAAGAGACAGGTAATATAGAACTGGCTCCTCAAGGATTTTAAATCTAATATTTTCTGGGAGAAATTTTATAGGTTAGATCCATCATTTAAATTTCCTCTTTCTACTTCCAGTAAGCTAAATTATAAAGTGCACTGTTTTTTGATATAACAAGTAATAAAAATGCATCCAGCGACCAATATTAAATTAATTTAGGTAGCGTATCAGCATTGCTTTATGAATTCTAACTTCATGAGAACTCAGAGAAAGATTAGGAAATGCCAGTGTTCAATTAATTATTCATCATGTAAAACAGTCATGTAGGGAACTGAATTATCCTTGCTCTTTGCAAAAGTTTTCAAGAATCCTGGATGTTAGTGAGGGAGGAGAGAGGAGCCAGATTTAGGCATCCTAAGGAAATGGGAGAATTTGAGTGCCTGCTCCCTCAGGGGACAATCCACCAACGTAATAGTCAACAATCCGGCACCCACTCCGGCACCCACTCTATCTCGGGGAGTAAAGTGCTCCAGGGAGTAACCTACCAAGTCTAAAACTCAAGAGGTGCTATTCCCAATTACACTGTCTTACAGAGGACTGTGTTCAGTTTTAACAACCATATTTTTACATTTCAGAGAATGAGAAACATTGTACATATTGTGATCTCTTTTTTTTTATTGTTATTTGTTTAAAACAAAAAGTCTGCATAGAAATGCTCTGGAAGACTATCTGAGAGACTATTGGTGGAAGTTGCTTTTGTATTTAATTGTACACATTGCTTTATTGTTAACATTTTCTTACCATGTGTACATAATGCTTTTACTTATAAAATAAGATTTTGCAAAACTTTCTTACAGAAGCTCAAGGTCTGTGCGATAACAACAATAATAATAGCAAGTATTTTTATAGCACTTACCATGTATCAGAAACTGTCCAAGCACTTTATAAACATTGATTATTTAACCTTCATAATAACCTTAGTCAGTAGAAATGATCATTATTCCCATTTTACAGATGAGCAAAGTGAGGACAAAGAGGTTAAATGACTTGGCAAATGTTGTACCTTTGCAAAGTAGAAAGCCATGATGTGAAGCAAAGCAGTGTCTGTGGATTCTGGGCTCTTGAACAAATATACTATTAAGTAAATGAGATAATGGAGTAAGGCTGAGGGATAATGTGATTTTTATCCTTGTGCATATGAGGAATTCAAAAGGGAAAAAGAAATTGATTAGTTGTTTACGTCCTCAGAGAATCCCAGTCATGAATCGGTGAGCTCTAATTAAAGCAGAAAGAAATAGAATGTTATGTCTTTGACTTTAACTGTTAGTTAAAGTAACCCTAGAATAGCTAACTTAGGAAGGTGACTTTGAAAATGTAACCCTTTTTTAATTAAAAATGCCTCTGTAGAGTAATTACGGTAATTAAACTTTCCATCTTTACCTTCCGTGTCTTCACTATGATGCAGTGTCTCTCACCCTATAATTTCCTTTTCTTTGTCTTATTTACAATTGTTTGTAAAGGTCCAGATCTAGCATTTTTAATTCCCTTAAGAAGAGCATCTGAAACATCACCTGCTCTCCTTTACTGTAGCAACAATTTCATTGGAGTGGCCCCATTACTCTGGCTTTTTGTCCATAGATGAAATTAGGATGATTAAGTACAACATATACAAACGATTCATTACAGTAGTCTAAATGAAGTACATGCAGAAAAACTAATAAAGAGATTTCTGAAGCTCACGTTTTATGGCACAATTTTCCAGTACATAAGAAAAAGGCCATAATAGTCATGCTTCCCAAAGAAATGTTTCATAATGAAATTTCTTTAGTAAAATAGCTAATAAAAAGGTAATTGTAAACTCTATTGAATATTCTAGTGTTCACTGTTAATGTGATTCCATAAAATGAATAACATTCTTACTTTATTGAGATTAGAGTAGCAAATGAGCTAACAATGCTTAAAAATAAAAAGACCGGCTATTGGGCTGACAATGGGGGCATCTTATTTTTTTAAAAAGTACTAAACTTTTAAGTGGTTATTTTGTAAATGTGATAGGTCACTTTCTGTACGAATTATGCCTATGGCACACAATCAAGAAAGCTGAATTGTACTGTTTCTTCATCAAAGAATATACTACATGTATCAGAAAAATCTGCCTGACTTTGCTGAGTAGTAAAATTGGGGGAGGCTTTCCTAGTAACCCTGATAACCCTCCCCCTATCTCTTAAGTAACAGCAGGTCTATAAAGTCATACAACACAGCATTTTTCTTTTCCTGGAATACACGTGTTGGGTAACGTCCCTACACCTATATCATAGTTTCCCCATGCAACATTCCATGCTCAATAGCTACATTGTAGCTTCTCTTCCCTTTACAAAAGCACATTAAAATATAAGTATCTGGGAGAAAAATTACTATCTAGGTAAACTTGAATCCTTATCGAAGTACGCAAATATAAATCATAAATAAAATATATGATCTTACATATTGCTTATAACCAACCTTACATGAATCATGAGGAAAGTTCTGAGATATACACAGATCAAGAAATATAAAATCCATGTGGACAGAAACACATGGAGCCCATCCAGCAACACCGATAAGCCCAGCAAGGTGAAACTCACACGGGTGAATCAGAAGGACAATGTCCATGGTGTTTCTTGAAAGTGAAGTAATGGACCATGACACAGTCTGCACAGTCTCAAAACTGGCATCGCGACCTGTGTGTGTCTAATCAGTGTGAATGAACTAGTTCGTCATGACTCTGTGGGAGAGAATGATTTAGGTCACGTGCTACAATGCTGCCTTTGACCAGCAGCCAATTGAATAAAGTTCAAGTCATTAACTGTTCTTAGTAAAAGAAGAAGTAGTTATTCATCCTTGCCTAGCATGTATTCAGGAGAAATACGATTGTGTTAAAGTTCTCTGCTTTCTCCTTCAAATGCATTACCCTCTGAATCAATGTTTGTCTGATACTGTTTCACCCAAAAGTCATTATTCAGAGTTAGATTATTTGTGTTCAAATACACGTATATGAGTGCTCTGAACAAATACTTAGGATTCAGGGAAACTAAAGGATTAATTCCTCATCAGCCAATCAACAAGTTTTAATTCCTCTTCCTGGAAGTAAAGAATGCAAGGAAGTCAGTCCTGGAGTCTTTGATGCCTGAAATGAGTCAAGAAGATGAGCAAGTCGATGGAGGTCACAGTAAGACAGATGGACGTGACCTAAGATGAAGAGGCACGGCAGGGGGGCCCCAACTGAGAGTGCAACCTGGAGCCACCGGCAGGGCTCAGGGAAGCATAGAGCAGTAGCCTCTCCCCAGAATTCCTGATTAAATAAAGCCTGGGGATTTGTCTTTCTAGCAAGAAGTTTAGAGTGGATTTTGATGCTACTGGCCTGGGACTTCACTTGGAGATGAACCATTGGTATGTAGGGAGGCAGTGGGCTGTGTGGGGACTGTGAGTTGGTCCTGATGAGCAGGGCAGTGAGTGAGTGGCCCGAGATGGGCCAGACAGGAGGATGGACTCAGATCATGGAACAACTTGGCTATCTACCAAGAAAAGTACCTAAGTTGGGTATAAATTTGGTCAGAAGCCATGTTTAGAGCAATCAGTACCACAGTGATGAATTAAGAAAATGAAGTTTGAAGTCTGGCTGACTGGTTGAGAAGTTGGTGCAATAATAATCCAGGGGAAATATAATGAGAGTTTTAGCTAAATATTAGTGGAGGATGCAGATAAACAGGACTTGGTGATGTATTAAGTAAAGAGGTAGAATAACCTTAGTTTTAAGATGTTCTTCAAGAATTCACAATCTCTGGCTGGGCACC
Organism: Perodicticus potto; assembly: GCA_963574655.1. NCBI lineage: Eukaryota > Metazoa > Chordata > Mammalia > Primates > Lorisidae > Perodicticus > Perodicticus potto. The sequence continues at coordinate 22,638 of CAUYRH010131977.1, forward strand.
TGTAGCACAGTGGTCATGGGACCAGGAATATACACCAAAGTTGGCAGGTTTGAGCCCAGCCCGGGCCTGCTAAACAACAATGACACCTGCAAAAAAAAATAGCCAGATGTTGTGGCAGGCACCTGTAGTCCCAGCTACTTGGGAGGCTGAGGCAAGAGAATCACTTGAGCCCAAGAGTTTAAGGTTGCTGTGAGTTGTGATGCCATGGCACTCCACCAAGGGTGATGTAATGAGACTCTGTCTCAAGAAAAAAAAAATTCACAATCTTTAATAAACCATATAAACTACAATGGTTATAATCATCTGTTAAAAATTATTTTCCGTTATTTCATATGTTTACCTACATGCTAAAATAAAGTTTGAAAGACTTTATTAGGTCCCCACCACTAACCACTCTGGCAACCTTTATCCATTTGTGTGGGAGAACAGTAATGGTGGCTGCTGAGCTTTCGGTGCCTGTTTTCCACCAGGAGCTGGACTCTATTCTACATCTAGTACTTGATTTAATCCTCATCACACTCCATCAAGTAGTTGTTATGCTGGTTCTCCTTGCTTTATAGATGAGGACACTGTGGCTCACGGGCTGACCCGTTCCCTATCCCAGTTACCCTCCTCTGCTCCTCCAAATCTGCTCTCCGTTCTTCCCCACCTGCTTCCCGGCCCAGGAGGCTGACCTGGGAGGACAGCTTGGTGCGGTCGGCTAGAGCCTGGCCGAAGACCAGAGGTGAGGAAGACAGTGGAGTCGAGTCGTGTTCTCCCAACCCCCCCCACCCCCCGTCACATCCACTGTGTCCCTTCAAACAACAAAACAGATCCTCTGAAAGTGGCCCTGGCTGTACTCAGGGCTCCTTCCTAGTTCCAGGGACTTGGGCTGTACTCCTTGGACTGTACTCCTTCCTAGTTCCAGGGACCGTTTTCCCTCTTCCCTTTAAGCTTAGGGGTGGTAAGAGCTCTTCTGTTCCTAGAACTGGGGTGCTGAATATCCCTCAGAGTTTTCGTACAAACTGCTTGTACTTTAAAATCTGTTGCTTTCTAGGCAACTCTCATTAGATTATCCTACTCTGAGCTCCCCACCATCTCTATTCCACTGGAACTCAAACTGATACAATTGCTCAAGGAATACAACAGAAAGCTGGGGGAGAGGGGGCAGGGACTCAGAATTCTCAGTGGGACACAGGCAGGAAGCTCTGAGACCCTGCTGTGTGAGGGGTGGAGGGAGGGAAGCCGGGAGGGTTTCTGAGGATCGTCTTCTCTGAGCTGAGTTCAGAGAAAGCCGGAGAATGACCATCTGGTTAAATAAATTTTGACAAATCACAAAAGTTTAGAGTCAGAAAAAAAGACGAGTGAAAAATTCATTCTTTGGCCTCTTGACCAGTTCACACTAATTAGGAAAAGAGGGAAAACTCTCTACTCGGTTCTCAGCACTTTTATGTCACCAACAGTCCCTTCAAAGCAGATAAGGCCTAAGGTACTGCCATTATAAAGATGATAAGTGGCGACCTTTGGTTTTCTTAATCTCACACTGATTCCAAGGCCTGCCCCTTGCATCAGCAAGACAACCAATTAAAATGGTGTGGGAAGAAAGGACCCTGGATACAGGAATATTTCTGTGAGGTTTCCGAAATGGCTGCTTAAACTAATAAACTTGTACATGATGTAGACTAATATTTTTAATGGATAGAAATCGAATTGGAGGGTGAGAAGCATCGTTCTAGAATGTGTCTTTTTCTTCTCTGATGTTCATGTCCTCCTCAGTTTAAAAGAACGCATTTGCTCAGAGTATATGGAATCATAGTCCTAATTACAGTGTCATATTTAGTGACATACACAATTATATGTATGTTAACTAGAGTTAAAATCATCAGAAAACAGATGGATGTTCAGCTTTGCAGAACTGATTATAATTTTTAATCAGAGTTCAGAAGGGCCAAGATAACAGTTCCCTGTAGTCTTAGCAGTTTCCTCACAGTATAGCAAGCCTTAAGTCCCCAAGCTTATCACAGACATTTGTAGGTTATGCCTCTACCATTTTACATTTAAATACTAAGACATGATTTCCTTAACCCAGAAATTTAAATCTATGAATTTACTGCTATACAATTGTCCTGCATTAAAAGTATGGCATGGTGGCCACCAATGAGGAAATAGTAAGGGCTTAAGGAAATGAGAGCAGGTATAAGTCATAAGACGCAGCAAAGCTAAATTTATAGGAAAATTGTAATAGAGAATTCCGGAGCATGACAATTTCCTCGTCAACATCTGATTTCCCACCGAATAACAATATTCAGCATATGTTGTTTCTGTGCACAAAATAACAAAATTTTCTGTAAAACCACTGTGATAATCACATGTGATGCATGCATGATTCAAAGCAGTTCAATCTCCTTTCCTGAAAAGTGCCTTATTAAGTTGGAAATGAATGATCCACCAGTGCCTTGTAAAATCTAGATCTCTTGCCTCTAAAGCCCAGGGTTATTTTCACTCCAGTAAATTTCTGTTCTAACAAACTACACAGAAACTATTTTAAAAAGCTCTTGGTTCCCGTATCCCTCTCCAACTTTCCACCTGCCACCTTGAAGCTTTAATCAGGTGACTCTATTCCTGGTCACGCCTGCATGCAGTTGATATGAGCAGACTGCAGCCTTGAATGGGACTTTCATTGCTGCCATCAATATGATCAATTCTAGTCCCCACAGCCAAATTGATCATGCCGCTGCACGCGTCTGTCTTTGAGACGAGCAATCCCAGCGTGCCTCCGTCAATTCAGTGTTAGCCACCGAGGACTCTGACCCTCACATCACACGGGCAGCTTTCTTACACACAGCTAACCCCCCCCAACTTTAAGGTTAATGTTTTGGACAGCCCACCATGTTTATAATCATTATACAATGAGTGGGAAAAGAAAAGAAAATAGAAAAGTGAGCAAAACCAAACCTGATCTCTAAAACAAGTAGTTTGTTTCTGTAACATCTGCAAGGTGTGTTGTGTAACTTTGCATATTAGAAATAGATAATGTTTAGTGAACCCTTTTACAGACTAAGACATCGTTCTAAGTTTTCTCCATTTATTATCTCATTCAATCTTCTCATCTCCCTCAGGTTTTTTCTCCCCCTCTTTAATTATTTCATTCAGTCTGCTCAACACCCTCACAGTAGGTATTATTAACAACAATGTATAATGAGGAATGAGGAAGGTTAAGAAGCAAGGTTAAATAATTAGCTTAAGGTCTCATGTCAGGTGGCTGAGGCCGGGATGAAACCCGGATTCAAAGGCTCCAGAGCAACCTTGGGTTTTAACACTACAGACTTCCCCAGCCTGAGCTGACTAAGGCCACCACTGCTGCCTTTCCTGGCGATATAAACATCACATTTTGCAGCTCAATTGTGTAAAACCCTCAACCTCAACTCTTACCAAACCTTACAGAAAGGTTGAAGCATATTCGGAATTATAAGTCATGGAAAAGAGCTTAAAGATTAATAAGATATGAATAAAAGGTTAAGGCGAACTTAAATATTATGTGAAGAATAATAGATAGATAAATTTAGTGGAGGCTGGGGGATTTTCTTGAACTCTTCAAATGACCCATCAGTTAGACTTGTCCTTCTCTATCACACACAGGCAGTGATTATGAACATGAGGAAGCAGAAGGCATCTCCATGAAGAGCAGGTGATTGGTACTATATTGGATGAAGCAGGAACCAATAGACACAGGCTGGGTTGCAGAATTCTTGTCTTAAGGGTTCCCAAACACTTAAAAAAAATTTCCCCAGAATTCTGGTCAAATATAGAGGACTGAAAATATGAGTCTATATCTCTGCTCACTCTTTAAACACCACCAAAATGATAGAAGGGAAGTAAAAGCAGTGTAAACCATCCATGACAAAACAACACAAAACAAAACAAAAAAACTGCAGGGGAGAAATCAGTGAGGGCAGAGGACCTGTGTGGGTTGGAAGTTGATGAAGGAAGGTTACTGAGTCAGCTGAGAAAAGAATCCTCAGTCCTCAGGGACCTACAGAAGCAGACAACGATGAAGCCAATGATATGCCCCTCAGAACCAAAAATAGGAATGGTGACACAATATTGCATTAAACATCAAGGTAGGGCTTAGGGCTGAAGAGAGAGGAGAAAATGGAAAAGCTTCATAAGAAAGACTCACACCCAGCTCTTTGTTGCAACTTTTTCACCCAGGCAAATATCCATCTCAACATTCAAAGGCTGGAAGAGTTTTAGTCCCTCAAAAAATGAATCAGAATTTGGACTCACGCTGAAGTCATAAACAGAAAGCAAGGAATTAATGAACGTGTACATCATTTCATACGGGAACAACCTGCCCCATTCTCATCCCTCTGTTTGCAGACCACTGACACCCCAGGGTATTATCAGCTGTTTTGAAATTTATCTCTAAAGAAACTGAAAAGGTTCAAAGGAAAACCTACAGTTAATAGCATACAGGATGGTCTCTGAACCAAAGCTGAAGTCTCAAAAGCAGAACACCAGCAGAGAAACCCTGCCCACCTCTTAAATGCCTGGCCCCTCGGAAAAAAAGATGGAGACTTTACATCTTTTGTATTAACCTAGTTGGAGTTGAAGAATGTTCTCCTTAGTAAAGGATCACAAAAACAGAAAGGCGAGTATTCAATGTACTCAATACTAATATAAAAAACCAATAGATAAACAACTACACACCCCTGTGAGTGGGGTGGGAGGCAGAGAAGGGGGAGTAGTAAAGCTTTCATGTAACTGGCTTGATATAAGGGTATATAGAGTGTGCCCCTGGGTGAAGGGCTCAACTACAACTTGAACATTATCTAACAAATGCGAACAATGTAACCTAATCACTTATGCCCTCATATCAATCTGAAATTTTAAAAAAGCCTGGCTCTCAACAAGAATGAAGCAAACAGTAAGAGTAATTACAATTTGACGAAATGCATTTACATGAGAGAGAAAAATGAAATTTAGCAGAAACAAGGACAGAACACTAAAAGGAAAACAAATGTCAAGAAGAAAAACATTAAAAAATACATTTGCAGAAAGAGGAGGGATTGTAGCTGGAAAACACACATGGGATACTATTTTTAAAAGAAAAAAGAGAACTTTAGAATTAAAAATATTATAGCTCTTAGGGGAAAGCATCAGTGAAAAAGTAGGAATATAAACCAAGAGATCCCCATAGAAAGTGGAAGAAATGAATAATGAGAGAGAGAGAAAAACTAAAAATTCAAATATTAACTCAAGAGTCAGTTACACAAACAATAGTTTCGCAGAGAATAGAAAAAAATGGAAGGGAAGAAATTATTAAGTAAATACAGGTGACTTTGATTGGAAAAAGTGAGCTTTCAGGTTGAAAGAGTCCCCAGAATAACCAGATCAATAACTTCAAAAGACCCACTGCACGTCCCATCACAGTGAAATCACAGCCTCCTGAGACGAAATTCCCGAGTGCTCCCATGCTAGAAACATCATATACAAAAAAACAGAGATCAGAATGGCACCTGACCTCTCATCTGGAACTGGAATCTTGAGGACAGTAGAGAAGCATCTTCAAAATCCCCAGGGAAAATGATTTCACCCTAGAATTCTATGTACCACGTATACTGAGTCATCTATCAAATTTAAAAGTAGAATAAAAATAAAAGTGACTAGGTCTAATCGTTAAGACCTAGAAGAATTTGCCTCCACTTCTATACTTTCTTAGAGAATTGCTGTAGTGGCTCTGCACCCATAGCTCAGTGGTTAGGGTGCCGGCCACATGCACCGGGGCTGGCAGGTTTGAACCCGGCCCAGGCCTGCTAAACAACAACGACAACTACAACAGAAGATAGCCGGACCTTGTGGCGGGGGCCTGTACTTGGGAGGCTGAGGCAAGAGAATTGTTTAAGCCCAAGAGTTAGAGGTTGCTATGAGCTATTACGTCACAGCACTCTACCAAGTGCTACATAGTAAGACTCTGTCTCAAAAAAAAAAAAAAAAGAAGAAAAGAAAAAAAGGTGCTGTAGAATATGCCACAACAAAATCAAACAGTTCACTAACTCTGAATTTAATTGAATTCTTGTTGGACACCAAGTTGGTTGGAACGTTGTTAGAATACATTGGCAAAATGTTAGTGTTTAGAAGTGTGAAAGTTATTACCAGAAGACAAAGGTAAAATGTTTCCAAGTTATTTTCTCTATACAGCCAGACTAAGCAGTAGGTACGAAAGGGGTAGGCACTACTTTATTTCCTTTTAAATGTTAAACCTTTTAATTTTTTTTAATATGTGCATGTATAATATTGTTAAAAATAAAATTTGATTTCAATAAGAATTAACTCACTTGTAAAAGGTAAGAGTACCATTTAATGTTCTGATTCACTAAGCTCCCAAATTCTAATGGCCATTCCTTAGTCATTAATTCATCCATTCATTTGTCTCATATTTAGTAAGCATCTGATATAAATGCTCAGTAGGAGTAAAAAGACTCTTTGTGTAGTTTAAAGGGAGAGGAGGAGCTGCATGAAAAAAATGAGAAAATATCAAGAGGCTGAGGCAAGAAAATCACCTAAGCCCAGGAGTTGGAGGTTGCTGTGAGCTGTGATGCCACGCACTCTACAGAGGGCAATAAAGTGAGACTCTGTCTCTACAAAAAAAAAAAGAGAGAGAGAGAAAATAAATGCAAAGCATTATATGCAATAACAGAATTTTTATCGTCATTATTATCAGTTGACATAAGTAGAATTTTGTTCTATGGGGAAAATTTAAGATATTTTAATATCCCACTAGATATCACATGATTGATTAAATGGAGAATATAATTTTCACTATACACATTATCTTTTATTATTATAAAAAAATCTTTAAAAATAATCACAGTGTTTATAGGAAAATCCATTCTGTGTGTATAGAAAAACTGTTTCATACAAAACAAGAACCCAAACTATTTTATTTTCATGCCTGGTTTCTCTTGGTAACCACTTTTTAGTTTAATGTTGGAGTTGAAGCCTGTGCTACGGTTTATTTTGATGATCTCCTAAATCATTGATTTTCATCTGGACTTATGCACTTTTCAAAGTTTGCTTGATTGCATTTAGTTTGATTTATTTTTTATTCACTTGCCTCAGTTAACTTGTTACCTTTAAGTTTGCAAGAAGAATGTACAAATGTATTTTAAATATGCTATTTAAATCCTCAGCAGAAATACAACTCAGCTATGGCAGGGTTGAAACTCCCTAATCATCAGCCCTTTCTGCCCCATTGAAACAGCACTTTTCATCATGCACATCTTTATTAAATTGAGATTTCTTAGGCAAGCATCATTGCACTAGAGCAGAACAGACATTGGAACATTTAACAACAGAAAACAGAACTTCACTGGAGCATGTTTAGATAATGAAAATTACTGTGTTGGTCAAATTAATTCTATAAAATCACTTGAGTTACTTGCATCTGGTGAGAGATTAGTCCAGTGGGGTTTAGGGGTGTGGAGTGGGAATGGGGGTGTCTTTGGCCGCATCCAAGTTTGAGGCAGCTAAAAGTGGCCTTGCTCCATACCCAGATGCACCTCATTCTCCAATTCTTTCTCTCTATTCAATCTTTTTAATCTTCTGTTTCTCACCACTCTTGTCTGAAACCCCCTAGGTTTGTCCCACCAAATATTCCTATTTAGGATGTATTATCCCCCAGGGCTGACTGAAGAGACATGTATTAAGTCTTCCACCCTCACCACAAGCCTATGAGGTAGACACTATTGATATTTCCATTAATCAGATAAAGAAACTAAGGCACAAAGGAACCTTCCAAATTCACCTTGCTAGAAGAGCCCACGTTCTGAACTGTTACATCATGCTTAATTATTACAGTATACACTGCTTAACAAGCCAGATGCTCTGAGCGCCCTTCTCAATTCCCTCCCTGTACATGCGCAGCCTGAGTCTGATGACATTCAAGGCCAAGTCCAGCTTCCACCAGTTGGCCCAAATCGGTCAGGCTTCTGCAGTTGCTAGCTTTCCACGCAGTGGCTAGCTTTCCAATTTGCCTTTGGATTCTTAGACAATTTCTACCTCCCAAAGCAATGTAAAAACAATACTACAGACAAATAAGAGAGAAAAAAAAACTCGGATTTGTTGGATCTGAACGCAGCACCTGGCGTGGCTGTTTCAGTTGAAGCCTTAGGATGCCTTTTTCCTAAAGCTTACCTGTCTGTGCTTTGTAAGCTGGTGTTGGCAGTCTGTTGCTGCCAAAATGAGGAATAATTCCTGCCTATTAGTGAGTGAGTTTACCTGCAGGAAACCACTGAAAGTCAGTGCAAATCAGAAGAGTTTCTGCAGGAGCCTAAATTAACCTGCAGGAGCCTTTCGGAGCTGCAGGCAGGAGACGCCAAGCACAACAGGGTCAGCTCAGTCACGATTTGGGCTCCACTTCCAAAGTGGGAGCAATTTTTTGAAAGCGAACTTGCCTGTTGCTTTATGTTGTAGAAGGTGGAAAAATAAAGAAAATGTGACTAATCAAGTGCTGGAAGACTGAAAACAGAAGTTTTCTGATTAGCAATGCAAAGCTGGGATCATGTCTTCTTGTATTTGTCAAAGTGGGAAACAAAATCCTGCTAACCTATTCAGCTAGCTGAAAGGTTTCCATGACAACGGTGGGAACTTGGAACATTCGGTACTCTTGTCTTCAAAAATAACCTTTCAGTATAGGCAAGAGATTGTCAAAAGCACTAACCCGCCTCACCTTTGCAGTCCAAGGTAACTACCTAACCGTTATCTGGGTCTCTTACTATCCTGGAAAATTTTCAAATAGCTTGTTTATCCTGGAGTATAGGAATAAAAATTAAGATAACCAGCCCCAGATAAACTGTGTTGAATCTCAGCAGGTTACAGCCCTTTGAGTCTGTGCACTTAAAATTTAGTTTTTACAGAGGAAAGAGAACTTACTTCTATACAAGGAATTATAGATACAAGAGTTATTTGATCTCTTCTGGTAAAGCCAAGCGAGGTGAATGTAGAAACTATAGTTATCTATGGTCATTTTTTTTCTGAAATGCCACCAACACCTGCTCATGGGAGATGACACAGCAAATACAGGAAAGCGCATCCATCACGTCACAGCCCAGAGACCGTAACCATTGTCAGCCCTTTATGCATCCCACGGTAGTGTTTATAAATATATTTCTATTTTATTGTTCATTTTTTTAAACTAAACCCTTCTCTTTGTTTGACCAAAGAGCTTGAAAAAAGAGAGGGTTTACTGTCAAAAACAAACAAACAAAAACATACTCCTCACTTGGGTGACAATGTTTCCAAGACTGATTTTGTGAAGAACTGAAACAGTAACTTAATGAATACTCAAGTGCAATTTAGCTCCTTCATCTGTGCACTTGGCCTTTCTGTTTCTCTAGAAAGAGATCCTGATTGGTTTGCCAGCCATCATCCAATCTGAGGCACATATTTCCCTGGATTAATCAATCCTTGCCCCGGTGGGCCCCACAAATGGCAGAAACCCCAGATACCTCACTAGGCTGTTTTAGCTTCCTCGTATCTCAAAGCCTCCTTTCCAGTATTTATACGTGCACAATCTTCTATCTTCTGTTTTCGTCTGAGATGTATCATCAGTGGCATCTCTGGAGCAGGCGATAGGAGTAGTTCCCCTCAGCTGCAGGTAATAAGGGGGAAGGAGCACATAGAGAAGGTGCAACAACCACCTCGAAATGAAATTTCATGATGCTCCAGCAATGCTAAATATCAGTGATAAAATAGTCCTACCCTCCTCCAATGATTTTTGTTGGTCTAATTTCTAAACAAATAGTGAAGACATTGATGGGTTTTGCTAATACCTACTTAAGCTTCAAAATGACAGATTTCACTACTTACACATTAATAAATTTTAACATCTACGTGGGAGTTCATTTATAGGACTCCCGCATAGACCACAACACACATAATTAGTTACCCATGGCCCTGTGCAGGGTTCAGGGTCAGTCGAGCTCCCTTTGGGCACAGTTCATGTATTCAATTCCCACGTTGTCTATTCCTGTATTTGACTAGCAGATTTAAAATAAACAGTGGGAGCATAGTGGTTGTGTAGATGAAGGAACTGAACTCGAGTCACTTCAGTTCTGTCATTCTACGTTCAAATAATTTTCTGAAACATTGAGAATTCAGTCTTTTGGAAATAGTTCTCCAGGGCTTCTCTTCCTCATCTTTCCTCCACAAAATGTAATTTTAAAATATTATTTTACTACCTTTTCATTTTTTGCATGTCATATTTATTTTTTAAATTATTTTTTATTAATTCATAACTTTGTACATTGATGCATATATGGAGTTCATGGTACTGCTTCAATAGACAATTCTTGTTCAAGGTTTTGTCTTATTTTTGTGGTACACTCGGGGAACAGAGAATGGCGGACAGGCAGGTCAGCGGAGGAGACATACAGGATCTGGGACTTGAAAAAAGGGTTTTATCACACTAATTTATAATAAACTTACACTTTTTTAAAAATTAAATCATAGCTGTGTACATAAATGCAATCATAGGGTACAATGTGCTAGTTTTATATAGAGTTGGAAATATTTTCATCAAACTGGTTGACACAGCTTTCATGACATTTTCTTAGTTATTGTGTAAAGACTTTTATATTCTGCATTCAGTAAGTTTCACCTGTACCCTTCTAAGATGCACCGTAGGTGTGGTCCCACCAATTACCCTCCCTCCACCCAGCCTCCCCCGTCCTCTCCCCTCCCTTGCCCCCCTCCCCATATTCTTGTGCTATAGTTGGGTTATCGCTTTCATATGAAAGCTACAATTTAGTTTCATAGTAGGGCTGAGTACATTGGATACTTTTTCTTCCATTCTTGAGATACTTTGCTAAGAAGAATATGTTCCAGCTCCATCCATGTAAACATGAAAGAGGTAAAGTCTCCATCTTTCTTTAAGGCTACATAGTA
>CAUYRH010131979.1:0-31486 GCA_963574655.1 Perodicticus potto
GCCTGTAGTCCCAGCTACTTGGGAGGCAGAGGCAAGAGACTCGCTTGAGCCCAGGAATTGGAGGTTGCTGTGAGCTGTGATGCCACAGCACTCTATCCAGGGTGACAGCTTGAGGCTCTGTCTCAAAAGAAAAAAAAAAAATGCAAAAAAAAAAAAAAAAAAGATTCTGCTGTCTAAGCTCAGCGCCTGTGGCTCAACAGGCTAAGGCGCCAGCCATGTACACCTGAGTTGGCGGGTTCAAAACCAACCCCGGGCCCGCCAAACAACAATGACAGCTGCAACCAAAAAAAAATGGCCAGGCGTTGTGGCGGGTGCCTGTAGTCCCGGCTACTTGGGAGGCGGAGGCAGGAGACTTGCTTGAGCCCAGGAGTTGGAGGTTGCTGTGAGCTGTGATGCCACAGCACTCTATCCAGGGTGACAGCTTGAGGCTCTGTCTCAAAAAAAATTTTTTTAACTTTTAGTTAAATAGTCATTTATATCAGACTTTAAAATGCATGTCCCAATTTTTACTTTTTTATAGGCAAGGCTTTCTGATTATTTGGAGAGTAGATTATAGTAAGTTCACTTTATAACATATATATGTATGACAGGGACATAAGGATAAATACGAAAATGAGCATTTATAAGAGTGATACCTTCAGTTAAACCATGAAATCAGTCTTTTTGTAAGCCAAAAATTTTAACAAAGTTGAAATTGCTTACTTCTTATGCTTTTCCGTGCTTTATTCTGTCTGCATCTTTGTCAAGGTTCTTGAACGGGATGCTACTGTATTTTGAAACTTTACTCTTCCAGGAAAAAAAAAAGTCTTACCATTATTCAAATACTTTGTTCATTTTCTCAACTTTTTACATAGAGGAATAAAAAGAAAAATAAACAAAACGGTGAGTAAAGCAGCACAGGTCCGAACCCATGTGCACCCTGCCCGCACTGCGGGGAGTGCTGGCTGTTCTAGATCAGCACGTCAGCGGCCCTGGGAGTGCACAGTCCTCACTGTGTGTTCTGGGCACATGAGAAATGTTTTCCTTTAAAAGATATATTTCCCTTTAAAACACTGTATATTTTTTTCTGATGTTAAAATAATACATTCTGTATAAAAACTCTGGATAATTCATAAAAACACACAGAATAAAGTAAAATTGTTGCTTTAATCCTGCTACCCAGAGGAAGTCAGAATTAATATTGTAATATAATTTTTATATAATATTAAGTAAAGAATTTTTTAAAAACTAAATACAGTATAGAACCCCTCCCATTTAGAAAAATGGATTATACCTGACATATAATTTTGTATTCAGCTTTGTATGCTTCACGTTGTACTGTGAGCATTAACTATTCTCCTGAGTCGCCAGAGAGATCAGCAATAGTTCACTTAAAACAGTGAACAAGCTGCATTAAAAACCAGCCAGAGCCTTCCCGAAGAGCTGATGCTATGAATACCGATCATAGTTGCTGTTCCATATGTTAATTTAATCTGACAGAGTGAGAGCCTTTGAAGTCCTCATTCTCCTCCACATCCAGTAAACCGGTTTTTATAGTGCCTGAACGCTAGGCCTCAGCCCTCAGCGAAACTCCTTCTGGGAAGTTGCCTGAGGTCTCATGGCACAGTGGCTGGAGGGGGCCAGTCCGGCTGGGGACTGGCAGGGGTCACTTGGGGGGTCAGTGCCTCTGGTTATCACATCGTGCAGACAGGTGGATTTTCTGCCACTTTATGTGAGCTCTTGAAGGCCAGTTCCTACACAGCCGCCCAAAGCCTTCCTTGCCACGTGTTGTGGCCGTCTCCGTGGGGACCAGTGCTCTGTGGCTCTAGAGGGAGAAGCCGAGCAGGAGTCTCTGGCTGGTGTGGTTTTGCTTTCCGCAGCTCAGTGAGCCCACTCTGCGGTCCTGCCACCGCCAACACTCAGAATCCCGGTCGCGAGCTGGCTCAGCCACACTGATGTCTCGGGCTGTCGCGTTCAGTGCTGAGAGCAGCTGGTGCTGCCCACGAGAGGTGTGGGGAGGAGAAGGGCACGGACATGAGAGAAGATGAGAAGGAACAGTGGTAGAAATAGCACACAAGGCTGAGCGTAAGAGAGGGCGTTACTCTTCTATTCCTCGTCCGGGGCAGCGAAAGGCAGTGACAAGCTTCAGAGGTGACGTCATCGTCCAACAGTCACTCCACAGGCTCAAGGTCAAATATAGTGTCCTGGCCAGGGCCTGGGAAGTTAGCACTTGACCCCAGAGGTGAGTGGGCAGCACGTGCACATGACACGGAGGGACCCCGACACGTGAACGTCCAGGCAAAGGGGAAAGTGTTGGGCAGAGTCACCGCTGAGAGCTCCGGCCTCACAGCATTCGTCCAAGGTGAGGGGATCAGCCAGCAACTGAGCATGAGGGGCAATGACGGAGAAACTGAAAGAGGAATCTCTACCCCTCTCTGAAAGGGCATCGGGACTGTTCTTGGGGCTCTTCACTAACCAGTGGCCTGAGAACAGGTGTCTGGAAGGGGGCGGCTGCTCACGTGGCTCGGGAGCCGCAGTGTGGGAAGTTACTGGACAGGAGCTCCATGTTTGCAGTGGCGTGTTACTCGGTAGCACCCTGTGTGGCCACTGGGTCTGGGGAGAGGCGGGCATGGGGCTGAGTGCGGGGCTTCCTGGTGACAAGGTGGCTGGGCCCCAGCACCGTCTGTAGTTCCGCTTCTGGGCGACCCCAGTCCCTGTCCCGTCAGATCCCGCTGTTGCGTTCCATCCCGACAGAGGTGGCTTGGCCACCTCTCTACACAGAAGTGCTCAGTCCTTACTCCTTTGAATAAAACAGACACCATATCAATGGAGCCTGCCAATGAGCCGTGCGGAGGAAGCCAACATTGTACTGTGTGGAGAAAAAGGCCAAATCAGACAATCGAGTGGCCCAAACATGTATTTGCCCTAAGTTTTGTAAGAGATGACCTTATATTCATGGTGGGCTGTGATGTGGGGTAGAAGGTGCCCTGGGCCTCCCTCGCCCCCTTAGGCAGGGTGGGCACAGGACTGTCCTAGGAGCCGTTCTTGGACGGGTCGCTCGCCAGTAGGGCCACAGTCCGACCTCCAGGCTGTGCACCCCAGGCCACCCCTCACCACCAGCGCCTTCTCCAGACTCATCTTCACCTTTTTGAGGTCTTCTGTGTCCCTCCCTTCTCTGCAGTCTTCTTTTTTTCTCCTATGTCTTTTATCACCCTCTACATCCTCAAAATGGCTTAAATCTGGCCTCCACTGTTGTTGGGAGGTGGGGCAGGTGGTCTTCCACTGAGCCCCTGGCTCTTTTTACAGCACTCACTAGTGGTGTAGCTACTTGTTTGCACATCTGTTTCTGCCCCGAAGGGACTTCCATCTTTAGCGACTTCTGGGCATCTAATGGGGACTTAATAAACACTCATGATTTTACCCATTATAATTTCAGTGAGAAAATTTATTCTGCTTTCCAGATAGTTTACAAACAGACTTGGGACCCAGCTGCTGTGCAGGTTGAGGGCAGCTTGCAGTGTGGTCAAACTACAGCAAAAGGAGTTTTGTTACAAAACAGTAATAGCTCTGAATTCTATTACGATTACGTTTGTAACACGCATCCCCCCGTCATCTAAGGAGGTTTGCTTCTGAGCTCATCTGTAGGCAGAGGGTTCACTTTGCTTTCTTTTCTGGGCAACTGTAGCTTAGCAGACTTTTAGACTGTCCGACTTAAATTTTTCTTACTTTTAAACCATTGATTTAATTTTTAAAAAAGTAAATTAGCTTTAATATGTTTATTATATTCAATAATCACATGTTAGCAATTTAATAATTTTAGTACTAGTAAGTTCATCTAAATCTTTCTACTGTTTGTATGTCAACTGATACGTAGGAGCCACGACACTTTCAAACGTGCACATCAAAGCAATTGTTCTGTCTGGCGCCAGCACAAATTTCTGCTGGGACCTGCCCCATTTAATATAAATTATATTACCTGTGGAATTTAAGCGGATGTAAGGTGCGGCATGCCCTCCAGGCAGAAAATTCAAACTCTGGATTGCTTTCCTAAAATCTCAGCTTCCTCCCTGTGATACGGAATGTCGGCATCCCTGGGCTCTGCTCAGTCTCGTCCCAGCATAAGGAAGACAAGTTCAAAAATCCTGTTACCCTCTCCGGCTAACTTGAGAATAAAAGTTATCTAACGCTAGTGGTGTGAAGGCTGTCACCCAGTCGTGGTGAGTGGAAAAGACATGCCACTGTCTGCATGCTTCTGTTTAGAGACAGACAAATAAAAATGATAATGGAGAGGAAAACTGGCCCTAACGTGATCTAATCGTCATCTTCCGACCGAAGTCATGCCTCTGTCTTGCTTGTGTAAATGCGAGTGGAGGAGGAACCCACGGCCGGAGTTTCAGACAGTTTTGAACCCTGTAGATTTTATGTATGTGGCAGAAGCGCACAGCAGCCCAGCTGTTGGGAGCAGAGCCCCAGCCCCGCACACGCGCTCACACCTGTGGTCAGGCCTTTTGGCCCCTGGGGTCCTCCCACGTGAGATGGCGGCATACAGAGCATCTTGGGTGTTGAGTGTGTTGGAGAAACACTTTTACTAGAGCAACAAGAACAAAAAGGAAAATACAGTTAAAAGAGGACATATTAAAAATAAGTAGAAAGGAAGGGGGGGAGAGTGAGCCCCTCTGCCTGTAATGAAAGGCTCACCAGAGCTGGACAAGGAAGTCAGAGGAGCTCCTGCCCACCGGCCTCTGTCCTCCAGGTGGGGCTCAGGCTCAGTCCTGCCCCTGGTGGGGGAGCCTCTGAGGCTCAGCTCCGGATTTAGCTGCCACCTTCTCCTAAGACAGGTGTCCAGCGCCAAGAGCAGATGCTTTCTCCAGGTCTTTTTGTTTTTGTCCAGTATTCCCAATATTCTCTCAAAGACTAATACTGTCATCATGAACAACGGCTACCACTGTCTGAGCAGCACACCACACACATCTTTTATACAGGGGGTCCATAAACTTCGCGTGCAGTTTACGACATTAAAGTTTTTTAAATTGCGCACAAACTTTATGTCCACCCAGTATCCTACTTAAAAATCTTTATGTCTTAGTCTTCACACCTGAAAGTGAGGAGCTGCTGTCCCAACTTGACGGATTGTTGAGTAAGGCGGTGCACACCTGTAGCTGTGATGTGGACATGCAGACCCCACGCATCCCGGCTCGCTGGCATTCCTGCTCCTGGTTGTTCATGGGGATCTCACAGTGGGAAGTTTGCTGCTGGAGCCATGGAAACAGTTTTTTATAGCTTCCTCTTTATTTGCTTTCCTTTTCTTTTTAAAACAGCTCCTTCTTACTTCCTGGAGCACTGTCCAACTTAGACTGAAATGCACACTTCTAGGGCTCTCTTCTGGTTTCTTACACATTTTCATTTGTCTTTAAAAAAAAAAAAAGGCCACGTACATTTGTCTCGAGGTTGAGTGGATCCACAGGCTCCAAGTCAAGGCTTTAAGTCCTTGAGCTGCGTGGACTGAGGAGCAGCGTCAGGAGCCTCCAGGCGTTAGGGGTCAGAAGCACAGGTGTGTGGGGTTCGGCCCTCTGCACTCAGCTTTGGGGTCCCCACAGACAGCAGCAGTGGGCGAGACCCTCATGAGGAGCCACACTCAGAAATAAGGATTCGGATCATGCAGGACATTTTCTAGTCCTGAGAACTGATTTGTGACAAATAGAAACTTAACTCTTTATTTCAGAACAGCACAGTGGGCAGGCTGGAATGCTGTGATGACTTACGTTAACCTTTCAAGGGCAAGTGCGTGTAAAAGCCGCCTCTGAGCTGCAGTGGCGGGTGCAGGGCAGGGCCCATGGCAGGTGCAGGGCGGGGCTTGGCTTCCTTATAGGAAACAGACACGCTAAGGCTGGAGGGACAGGAATCTTCTCTGTCACGTGACTCTGAAGTTAGATCTTAGTTCGTGGTTCTCAACCTTCCTAATGCCGTGGCCCTTTAACACAGTTAAAGAGCTGAGAGCTACTGTCTTAGATGGAAGGATAGCTTAATAATGGTTGGCTGTTGGGAGTGTCCAGCTTTGACAACCTTGTTATGCATTCAGCCTTCCCTAGAAGCAGGTGACAGGGTGGTTAGTGTCCACATCACCTGGCAGAGCTCCTGGGAAGGTTGGGCAGCGACAGCAGGCTGGACTGCGGGGCAGCAGAGCTGTACTCCACGCTGTCCGTCTCCCCTGTTCCCTTTGCACGGGCTGTTCCACTAACGCTGCTTATGCCTAAAGCCAGGCCTCCTAATGAGAGTCCCTGGGATTCCCATCAGGAAACACCAAACCGAGTACATTTGGGACCCCTCTTGGTTTTCCTTCTCAAACTTGAGATGATGGGATCCCTTATGACATAAGCCCCCCACCTCCCTAAGATCCAGGGCATCTGCGTAGAAATAATAACAGCCCACAGTGCGGGATTTGAGATCCACCACATTTAGCTGTATGTTTATGAACAATTTCATGCTTGAAATTATTTTATAAGCATGGCCAAACGGCATGTCTGCACTGCTCTGTGAACGTCCACACCGACACACAGTGCATTCCAGAAAGGCTCTGGTGCCAGGGCTGGGGTCTGGCTGCCCTGATGTGCACACTGTGCTTTTTCAGAATTTATTATCTGTAACTATGTTGTCTTCTCGTCTTTCTGTCCATGCTCTATTGATGACGTCCAAACACAAAGCAGTGCAATCCTTATCACACGTCACAGAATGCGTCTTCAGGTAGATGATAAATACTGAGATGTTTTTATCTATGCTTACTATTTTGGTAAGTTAATCAATTAAAAACATTTTTAGTGTTAAAGTCAGCTTGATTTTTTTTTTTTTTTTAATATTTTGGCATTTATTTCTCCACGGAGTCTACTACTTTAAAATTTTTCAGTGCTACAAAGTAGTATAGGCCAAAACTTGTAACCTCATGTACTTTAAATTTGAATAAATGAATAAATAACAAATGAAGAAAAGTGTGTTCTCAGGGAGCAGACTTCATGGTGGGCTTCAGCAAGATACAGAACAAAAACTTGTAGATGTTGCTTCCCACACTGTCCAGGATGAGTCTGACTAACCCCACCCACGTTTCTGTAGATGGGCTGGGAGTCCCCGGGACTCGGGTCCCTTGTACTGTGCTGTAACTCCGAATCCTCAGTTTTATCTAACAATTCTTCTGCCACCCACACAAGCAGTCTCCAGAGTTTACCAGAGAATCTCACCAACATAAGTGGAACAACGTGCTGTGGTTTTGTTGACAGATAACCAGCCTCAGAATGTGTTTGAGGTTCTAGAAAGGATTCTGGATTTGAGATCTGCTCATGGACTTAATGTCACGTCTTAGCTGTGTCAGTACTAGGTGGATGGGTATCTTTGTCTCTTCAGGCACAATTTTCACAAGTCTAAAATATAGATTGTCATAGGATGGTAATATGTTGGGGAATAAGAATTAAATGAAGCATTAGGATTCTTAAAATAAGAATATTATGAAATCTATGAAAGTGTGAGAGTAAGCTGTTTTGAGGAGTAGTAATTTAGCGCTTTTGTATTCTTGCTGGGAGGTGCTCAGGTAAAAATCTGTACTGCTTAAAAATACCCTCAGAAAAGGAGGTGCTGTGGGACTTTGCTCTGCAGGAATGATTTCGCCAGACACTGTTGAAACAGACACATTTTTTGTTAATTACTTGCAACCCTGATTCACTGTCTCCTGTTCGTCCCCGTCCTGCTCGGCTTCTGCCCGCTGCGTCCCCTCTCTTCTGTGGCCTGTGCGTCCCCGTCCTGCTCGGCTTCTGTCCCCTGCGTCCCTTCTGTTCTGTGGCCTGTTCGTCCCCGTCCTGCTCGGCTTCTGCCCCCTGCGTCCCCTCTGTTCTGTGGCCTGTGTGTCTCTGTCCTTGGCTTCTGCCCCTGTGTCCCCTCTGTTTTGTGGCCTGTCCTGCTGCAGCTCCCTCTTCCCCCTTTAGTCTGGTCAGTTCAGTGGTTTACTCCACTTTAAACCCTTGGCTTTTCCTCTCCTGTCCAGGATCTGTGGCTCTGACTTCTGCACAGGAAGAAGGTCCTGCCCCTCGGCCTTGGCCTCAACACCTGCCACCCGTCTGGGCAGGAGCCTCCCTGCCTGCTGCAGTTTGAAGCCCGTTTCCTATTCTTGTTTCTTCAGAACGAGTTTCAGAACAGCTGGTTACCATCTTTTAGGTTAGGCCTTCCTCGTCAGCACTTCAAAAACATTATATCACTTTTCCATCTTTTTTGTCAAGCATGAATTATAGAACTCCCTTTAACTTTTCCTCATAAGGCACATTCCTCAGCCTTTAATAAGCAGCAGAGTGTGATTGCCAGAACCTGGCTTTGTAGTGGGACCCGGGCTGGAGCCGGGCCAGGTCCTCACTTGCTGCTGGAGCCCAGTCAGAGAACCTCACTCCTGGACAGTGTCCTCACCTGTCAGCGTTCCGGGCCCTGCTCAGAACTGACGGAGCACGAGATGGCCCTGATGTGCCGTGATGCTCAGGGAATGTCAGCCCCCAGCCGGTGACTCTCCTGTCCATCAGGCTACCTCTTCTGGTCGTTACCAAGCTGAGGCCTGAACCGTGCTGAGAATTTGAAACATAGCAGAACCTCCATAGTTGACCCCGTCCTTACGTTGACCCAGCTTTCAGAGGCAGGACATGCCCTACGTGTCGGGGTCAGTACTGCAGGCCTCTCTCCCCATGGGGACCCTTCTAGGAATTGACCTGTTGGGTACAGTCCTTGGTGGGCGACTCACAGAGGTTTTACCACGACCCCCTTTATCCCTGCCCCCCAAACATGCCTTTAAAAAATTTTCCCGTTATAGTGTTCCTTTGCTGGATCTTATCTGAGGCATCATTTGTGCCGTCTCCGTGTGACCCCTGCCCTGACACTGTGAGCATAGGACAAGCCTCTCCCAAGAAACTGCTGTGAGAAGGGAGCATCCAGGAACACACCACAAGGACCCACTGACCTGGGGGGGGAGGGACACAGATCAGAAGGACCTACCGACCTGGGGGGGACACACCAAAAGGACCCACTGACCTGGGGGGCACACCAGAAGGACCCACTAACCTGGAGGGGACACAACTCAGAAGGACCCACTGACCTGGCTTTGGGGCGTCCACGATAGCTCTTGACCCGCTCTCACCTTGAGGATTTCCTGGGGATCAGCCCCAAGAGGCTTATTCATGGCTCTCTGCACATCATTTCAAAACAGCAGGTCACTCATTCTGAGGCTTCTGACCCAGGTGCTCCCTGCACAGACGCGGGCATGGCCCGGCTCTCAACGAGCACAGGAGTGGAGACCTCTGTCACTCCTGCGCAGGGATTCCTCTTTCTGCAGAAGTCACAGTGCTGGCTGTGGTGTGGTTTAGTTTTATGAAGCATGCCCTGTCTCATCACCATCTGACGTGGGCCTCCCCTCCTCGCCCGGGGACCCTCTCTTTTCCCCAGGTCCGTCACCCCTGGGGTCGGCAGGACCATTTCCTTCGCTGCTTCAGATTCGCTCCCATTGCACCTGCTCTGCAGCTGTTGATTTTCCTGCTCCTTCACATGATGCCTGCCTTGGCTTACATGTTTGTGGAGTTATTCTTTTTGTTTAAACTTTGGGCATTTGGAGATGAAACCAAATAGTTTTTTGCTAAAAACTTCAGCATTGTATTTACAGATTCTTAGTAACAGCAAGTTAACATAATCCACATCATTGACTGACACCAGTGTTGCTTCCCCCTCTTCTCTCCTGGGCCTCTGGGGACGGCCTAGATGAGCCTCTGAATGACCAAGGCCCTGGGAAGAGGGTGCCAGGGACTTAGAGCAGCACACTCAGGATGTCCACAGGTGACAAGTACACACACAGTGCCGTCCTCATGCCTAGGGAGAGGGCCTTTTCCTCCACGCTTGCACCATAAACAAGCCCCACTTCGGGTAGACAGTAAGATCAGGTGTGAACATTTCGACAGTGACATTTTATAGGGCTCAGCCACTTCAGTTCTTGTGGTCAGTGGAACTACAGGTCTCAGCCAGCTTGGCCCAAGTCCAATAACAAACAGATATTCTTACATTCATTTTAAGGAGGTAGAAGAATACCTTAATGCCAAAAGAAGTGTATAAAAAGGGATGAAAATTAAGAAATGGGAAACTTGGGCCAGTACAATGGCTTATACCTGTAATCCCAGCACTCTGGGTGGCCAAGGCAAGTAGATCACCTGAGCTCAGGAGTTCCAGACCAACTTGAGGAAGAACAAGACTCCGTCTCTACTAGAAATAGAAGAAAAACTAGCCGGGCGTTGTGGCAGGTGCATACTTAGGAGGCTGAGGCAAGAGGATCACTTGAGCCCGGGAGTTGGAGGTTACTGTGAGCTGTGATGCCACAGTGCTCCACCCAGGGCGATAGAGCGAGAGTGTACCCACAAAAAGAGAGAGAGAAGAAATGGGAAAGCTGAAGACAAGCCAGAGGCAAACTGCCCTCGGGGGTGATGTGCCAATGCAGACACTTCTGAAGGATGTGCCTGGAATCCTCTTGTTAAACTCACTGGCCCACGTTCCCCTTCCTTTATTCCCAATGTGCCTGTTATGACAGGGGCTCCCTGAGAACGTGATAGTAAAACAACTATTAAGTTAGAAAAACCCTGTAAATACCCATATGACCCCAGCTCGAAGCATTTATTTTGCTCTGTAAGTCACGGGAAGCATGTGACAGGGACCCTTCCTGACCTGTCATAGGATGTGCCAGGTGCTGGAGGGAGTTTTCCTGTTTATTACTTCTTGGAGAGTATGGAAATATGTTTTTGTCTTTGAGATTAGTTAATTTCTAGTATAGCTTTTTGGCTGCAGAAATAACGGGAAAGGCAGGATCTAAGAAAATCATAGAGGAATTGGTGGGCTTAGCTGAGATGCGAGGGGCTGCAGAGATGGAGGCACGTGGAGAGCAGAGAGTGGGGAGAAAGCTGCAGAACCCGGGCGCCGGCACCTGTGCTGCTCTGGGGAGGAAACCTGCGAGGGGGCTTTGCAGGAAGCAAACGCAGACTCTGGTTTGGACATGTTTGTTTAGATGGTGGGGAAATGTCTGGCCCATAGATTTTGTAGACACCGAGAAAGGCAGGACTGAAGGAAGGAAGGAGGTAGGACCTGGGGCTTGTCTGAGGCAGGGCTGGTGGAGCCCCTGTGGGTGCGCCAGGGACTAGGGAGAAAAGGGGAGGAAGGACTAGGACCCCGGCCAATGCCTGGAGGGAGGAGAGGAAAGGCCAAAAGAGGAGAGCACGAGAAGCGTCGACACCCAGGGCTCACGTCTCTGCAGCTCCGAAAAGGAGAGTGTGAGAAGCAGCCTCGAGGGCAGCCCAGTGCCCTGGAACCCGGAGGCCCTGCCCGCACCTGCCGTCCAGGGAGGAACAAAAGTGAGGGTGGGGGGGTCCTATGAGAAAGGGGGCAGGTGCCGGCCGCGGTGGGTCTCATGGACAAGAGGACAACAAAGCAGCCCTCAACAGCCCTTGTCCCAGCAGAGGAAAGGAGAAAAGGAGTGAGCAGCAGGAGGTGTGGAGGAGAGGCGTCGCGCCGCGGTGCAGCCCGAGTCTGCTGCTTCTCGCTGTTAGGACAATCATCGCGCCCCTTTGAGGGAACCTCAAGCTTCTTGGCAAACACAGGAACTCACTTTGTCTGTCTGTTCAGTACCTGATACAGCGGCACAAGCATTTCCTCTACACTTGGCAACATGTTGAGAGAAAGAACAAGTTTTCGGTAATTTCTAAAAGTGAATAATTACCTAGTATTTAGGGAGAACACCAGTCAAACTAAAATATTCCTCCTCCACTCAAAGGAGGCTTTTAAACGTGGCTTCTCTCCGTAGAGTCCCAGGTGTGCTGGGAGATAAAGAGGGGCCTGGCTGGGCACCGTGGCTCCTGCCTGTAACCCCAGCACTGTGGGGGGCTGAGGCGGGAGGATCACTGGAGGTCAGGAGTTTGAGACTTATCTGAGCAACAGGGTGACCACAACTCCACAGAAAATAAAAAACCCAGCCAGGCACTGTGGCAGGTGCAGCTGTAATCCCAGCAACTCGGGAGGCTGAGGCAGCAGGACGCCCCCAGCCCCAGGCTGAGGCTTTGGTGAACTGTGACAACACCACTGCCCTCGGCTCAGGCCCCAGGGGAGACTGTCTCAACACCACCACCCACAAAAGAAGTGGGCCTGGATGATTGCAAGTGGGCTGCTCTCTCTTCCCTCCTCCTTTTTTTTTGTTGCATTTGCATAAAAATAACTGCCCCGTGTGTGCAGACAAATCTAAGGCAGTGTCCTTCTGGAGAGCAATCAGACGTTCTTTAATTTCACGATGTAAGGACTTAAACAGAAAGAGAGTTTGGTGATGAAGGTGAAAGGAACACACTGGAAACACAGCGGAGCCAGTGACAGACTTGGATGGTGGCAGTTTCGTTAACTTTGAACCTGGGAAATAGTTCTGGAGTTAGTCTATTATAAGATCTCTTTTATCCTGGACACTTGGAAAACTTGAGATCTTTTATTTTCAACCAATATGTATGCAGTAGTGACATGAACAAGAAAAAAAATGGCCTTGAAAACATCAAAAATGTAATTTCACTTTCTTAGACTTTAGCAACAAACATCTGAACACATTTTTCTTGAACTTACAAATCAAACAAAATTCACCTTTTGGTGAAGAACAGGATGAAAGTGCTGACAGGTTCCAGGAGGTCGGATCCCAGGCTGAAAATTGTCCTGTGGGTGACATCGGTTCATACCTGACAGTGTCACCCACATGTCCTCCTGTGAAGGCTGTGGAGAGAGGGTTGAAAAGGGTAACAGTGTTCCTTATTTTATTAAACACTAAGGGTTGTTAGCATCCATTTCCTGGAGGTAATTCCTGTTTTTCGGAGTGAGGTCAGCGGTGCCGTGGAGCAGGGAATACCAGCTGGTTAACTGTGACTTTGAAAGCAGCTCAGCAGGGGGGCAGGGCACTGCTCTGGTAAATCTCTCTGCAGGATGAAAAAGAAAAGGGAGGCTGAGACAGTCTCGTTCCATCTGATAGAATTTCCTACAAAAGATGAGCAAATATCAGATAAGGACGTTTATCAGACCTCACAGATTTTTATAGCCACATCCATTTGGGGACATGAAGCAGCATAGACTTGCTAAGTCCCTGGAATAGAAGACAGAAAACACCATAAAAAATGCAGACTGGCGCCCAGGAAGCCCCATAGCCCATCTTGATCACTCGCCCCAGTATGCCTGTCAGTGTACGTAAGGCATTTTTGTCTGCTTTTTAAAGGATACATAAGACAGTATTTCTAATGAAAATACAATAGCTCATGAGAATCTGGCTCAAAAGAAAGCAAAAGTACACCGAATATCTCATGAAAAGATGGTAGTGGTCCTAGTACAGAAGACCGAGTGCTGCGGGTGCGTTTCCCATTCCTGCTCACCCCAGAGGCTCCTGGCCGCCTGTGGCTGCAGAACCCAACCTGACGTCCACTTTGTGGATCCGAACCTCGGACACCAGCAAGGACGACAGGCAACCCACGAGGTGCTTTAGTGACAAGGGCAGGTATCTCCAGGCCACACGTTTTGCAGATGAAGTAGAATTAAAGATAAATGTAAATTTGCCATTTTCCCAACTCTGGAAGACAGAGAAGTGCATGGGAGGACACAGCATGTCCATATTCACCATTAAATTGGTGAGGTTGACAGGCCGAGTCTGTCCACACCACCGAAAGACATGCGGTAGCATTGCGTAGTGGTGGACTCTGTATACTACGTGTGAATGCCAAAATAGAGCCCACCCTTTTCACCAGACGATGTTCACATCCACCCTCATGTTTGTTTCATATTATTTCAAACTATCCTGTTCCCTCAGTCCACAAAGGAGTCAAGGCTTCTTACAGACAATGCCGCAGACTTCAGGCAGCCAGTTCTCGCCACCAAAGGTGGCCCCTGAGGTCAGCAACGTTTAGCAATTTGTCCTTTCTCGCAGGCACAAAGCTGAGTCCTGGCTCCTGGAAGCCGACACTTGTGAGTCAGCCACTTAGCCTGGGGGTGGAATGAGCCAGCACATTG
The DNA here is from genome assembly GCA_963574655.1 of Perodicticus potto. Lineage (NCBI taxonomy): Eukaryota > Metazoa > Chordata > Mammalia > Primates > Lorisidae > Perodicticus > Perodicticus potto. The sequence continues at coordinate 14,050 of CAUYRH010131979.1, forward strand.
TGGTGCCTACAGCCCAGTGTACTTGCTTCCTAACTTGAGTTTACACAGTGACTCTGAAGGAGACTAAACCAGTTTGTGTTTGTTTCTCTGTGAAAATAGGCACCGAGCAGATGCGTCCTGGGTCGGGGTGGACAGGGAGTTACTGTGGTCTGAGGGCGTCCACAGGAAATGCCTGCCTCTGCATAGTAATACAGTTTCAAGAGAAATTTCCAAACCTGAGTGAAATATTTCCTGGATTCTCAAATTTAGAGACCGTGAACTGGGGGGTTTGCCAAGTCCTCAAAAACATCAAGGGCCTACTAAAATGGAATAGAGAACTCTAGGAAAAGAAGAGAAGCAGACCAGGGAAGTGTAGGTCTGCTCAGAGGGTGCACTTCACACCCAGCTCTCCTGGGCCCATCTCGGGGACCCTGGTCACGTGAACCACTCACCCCACAAATACCGTCCCCCAGGAGGGGCAGCTGCTCCTCCTCCTAACTCAGTTGGTAAACTTGGGCCCAAACAAGTAAAAAAGAAGTGAAAAATCCTTACGGTCATCCTTAGGAAGCCTCCTTCTGGAGTAAAAAGACAGGATTCTGTCAGGATTCCTCCTGATACCGGAATTTCGCTCTTCAGTAGGTTCTTGGTCTCAGTGATTCAAAGGATGAATCCGTGGACCACAGATCAGTGGTAAGACAGGATTTATTTACAGAAAAGAATACAGAAGCGCCAGAGCTCCTAGCAGAGAGAACCCAAGTCTGGAGAGAAAAGCTGTCTCTCTGTCTGTCTGTCTGTCTCTCTCCGTGCTCTTTGTCTAGAGGTGTGTGTATATATATATATAGTCCCATGGGGCCTCGGGCCCTCAGTAGTTATATTTAGGGGCTTGGTAGTTACATTTAGAGTGTCTGGGACAACGTGTCTGAGACATGTCTGGCCCTCAGTAGTTACATATAGCGTGTCTGGGACATGTCTGGGTCATGTCTGGGTCGCAAATGAATGGCTACAATCCCTTTCATTCCCAGGCCTAGAAAATGGGGCCCTCCTCCACCGCACCAACACCACCAAGGCAGAGGCAGCCGGTCCATGCCCCCCGGCTCCACAAGCTGGCTGGGACGTCACTTGTCCTGTATCACTCCCACCCCAGGCGGAGCAGCCCTATTATTTTCATTTGTATAAAGTGATGTTCCGAAGGCCGTGGGGTTGGGGTGTGGAGGGCTGGGGCACAGAATGTTCCTCGAAAAGGAGCCCTGTCCCCACCAGGCCCCTGTGCTGTCGCTGGGCCACCTTGGTTCTGGGGAAGGGGCTGGGCTGCCCCGCCAGCTATGGCGCTGGGTTAGTCAGACAAGCCCTTTATCATGCGACAGGTCAGACAACTCCCTGCCTAGCCTAGTAAATAGCTTAATCCCTGTAGTTCCTATACCTGGGCGGCCCAGAGAACTGGGGCAGGACACCAAGGCAGGTGTCAAATCGTGGCTGCAGGCGGAGCTCTAGGGCTCTGAGCAGAGATGCCAAACGTTGTCACCCCACGGAAGTCACACCCCGACCCCCCAGCAGCCTGCACTGGGGAGGGCACCATCTGGATTATTCCCACCCTTCCTTCTGCTGTATCTGAAGACAACCTGCAAGTGGTCACACGTGTGGGCTTTCCGGCCGCACACTGGACGTAGGCCAGGCCCCGAGGGTCCGGAATGGCCCGTGTTGTCCTGGGTGCTGTGGCCTTCCACTCTCCTCCAGGGTTTCTGTTTTTCTCTGTTCCTCTTCCACCATCTTACTGTGTTTTTAGAGTGGTCCTGGCAGTGAGCACATCGGGGGGAGAGAAACTTCATGCTTTGAGGTAAAATTAACAGAGTAAAGAATGCCATTGACCCCTGGCCCTTGAAAATGCCAAAAGCTTCCATTTGCTGTCTTTACTCAGCCCTGATAGTCCTCAAATGTTAAATTCCGAGATGAATTTTCGTTCGATTCTCGTAGTTGATTGCGCATAGCTCAGAAGTATGTTCTCCACGGTTTCTATTACAGATGCGCCCTGTTTTAGGTTCTAGGCCTTTGTTATACCCTCTGCAAGTCTAACTACTGTGTTTTATACCGTTTTTTGTTCATTCAAGGAAAAACATGTCTCAAATTTGAAAGAAATACACACAAATCAATTTTGGGGTCATCTCTGCTCTAATCATGATTTGGTCAGCCCTGAAGAGCAGGCTATGCTCTTCTAGTGGGTGAAACATGGGTAAGGGAAACCTCTTTAGGCACAGCAAGAAAACTAGATTTCTGAGACCCCAGGAAGGGACAGGAACCAGAAACGTGAGCACAGGGCTCTGCCCTGCCACTGGCACATCTTCCTCCTCGGGGAGTGTCACCCGCAGCCCGTGGCGTGCTGCATGCTCTGTGTGTCCGGCGCAGCCTTCAGACACGCGTAGCAGCAGCTCCCTGAGCTGAATTTAACCCAAGGTTAATTCATGGTTCTTCACTATCAGATTTGGGATAAAAACAAAATTCAATGAAGTACTTGGGTTAAATCGCGACAAGCGATCAGTAAAGTTCCTTGCAGATCTTGGGGGCGTTTCCAGCCGTGTGTGCTGAGTGGTGTGGGTGGGTCCCCACAGAGGCTCTCACAGCAGGAAGGGGGTTGAGAACAGGGGGAAGAGAGCTGCTTCCTGTCAGGAGGGGTAGAGTGTGCGTCCTCTTCCCACTAGGTCTGTTTTTGGAAGAAATTACAGAGGATAATATATTCCCAATTCCCAGGGATCTCTCTTATCAGCACAGCCGCTGTTCTCATACACACCAGCTAAGGGCAAAATAAATTATTCTGTTCTTAGGAATACCAACCCCAGACAACCAGAACCCTGACTAAATCACTATGTCTATTAGGGAAACTCTGATTTTTGAAAACCATTAACCCCTAAAAGCAGCAGTAATTGAGCAGGAACGTGGTGGCCAGCCTGTGGTTTGAGCCTTTCAGCAGTCTTAACAGCGGTGAAGACTAGGGATTGTTTTCAAAACCACACTGGTTTCCTACCCAGGGAGAGAATCTACCTGCATCTGGCGATTCCTCCACTTACCGTGGAACAAGAAGTTTACTTCTTGGTAGTTGTACAGGTTGTGCATTTCGCTTCGTCTCTATAGAACTGGTTCATGGGAGGTGGAGAGAAGGGAGTGGGGAGGAGGCTTTCCAGGCCAGGTCACAAGTCCAGCAACATTTGAAATGATAGCAGCAACTTCCGCCCAACTTTAACTGTGTAGGGAAGTTTTGTTTCCACCTGAGTATAGTTTGCATGCTGTGTGTAAGTTGATTTCAACACTCAAATAAAACAACTTAAATACTTAGTAATAAAAAGCTGTTTAATTATTAAACAGCCACCAGTTTCTTCTGCCCCTGAAACCTGCCCCGGCCTGGATGTGGTGCATGGTCTCTGACTGCGAGGACCACAGAGGAGGGGACAGCCGTGGGCAGCAGGGGGCATTCGTGGAGACAGTCCACTGTTTCCCAGCATGTGCGGGGGAGGGAGGGGTCTAGAACACTGTGACTGTGGTTCCAGAAGCAGCGCCCAGATCATTCAAGGACAGACAGTAAGTGTCGCTGCCCTCGCTACTCCGCATGGGTAGCTCCACATGGCTGTGTGGCTCATGCTGTCCAGCAGGGACTGAGGGCCCCTCTGCCCAGGTACCGTGCAGAGGGTGCACCTTGCAGCAACCTGCTCAGCGCATGGATGTCACCATTTGTGAGGCCACGAGGAGTTGCAGTGCTCTGGGCCTTCTTTTAGGAGGTAGGAGTTTTATCACTCATTTTAAATGAGCAACTTTACACCGTTTTCAAACCAGCCCACGTTCCAGCCTGGGTTGTTGCAAAATGGCCTCTGGCTCCTCAGAATAGGGTGTCACAGGTGCCTATTAAATGCTTTCCGTGTAGAGACTGAATTTATTCCCTTCAAGTGTGTTTTATGAAATTTAGTCCTACGAGCTACCCCTGGCTCCAGGAAGGCATCACGCCTTCCTGGGAAGATGGAGCTGCTCTTTCAGCACACCCTCTGTGCCTTTTGATACCTTATTCTGCCTCTGCTGGACACTGATTTTTGCTGCCAAATACATAAATCACACTGGAAAAGAAAGTTCTTTACTTCTAAGTGGCATAGACAAAATTGATAATTCGTTCAGTTTTGAAGAAGGCGGGGACAAATAATTCTTTATATTTTATGGAATGGCAAAATATGGCAGTGATCTCCCCATTTGAGATGGAGAAATAGAAACCTAGAAAGTCCCAGAGACTTGTCGAGGACCTCATAGCTAGCTAGCAACAGGAAATGGGCCGGAAGCCAGAATCTTGACTTACAGTTCATTGTGTTTTTGGCTGTTCAGCATCTTCACTGGATTAATACAAATTTCTCCTGAGTTGCCAGCATGAAGGATAAAAGCTTACTGGTGTTTATTCTTATATATATGTATATGTTTATTGTTTATAAAGGTACACATGCTGCTCAGTGATGGGGATATATTCAGATACATAGGTCTCTATGAAAGTTCTGAGACAGGCTGTTAGAGCCCATTATTTCATTTCCCAGAATCATAGCGCCCTTTCTGATTCACCTGTGCAAGTTTCAACTTGCTTGGCTTAATGGTGTGGCAGAGGTTGGGGTGGGGAGGGCTTCGTTTGTTTCTGTACACACAGATTTTACATTTCTTGATTTCATGCATCACAAAACTTCCATAGCGACTCATGTAAATGCCTTGTTAGGCAACTTCCTTGTTGTCCAGACGTCACAGAATGCCCAGAGGCAGACCTGGAGGGCACCGCCTTGCACACCTGGGACTGTCAGCGGCCGGTTGCTCCTGGCTGCAGGCCTGCGCGCTGTTGCTGCTGTGCTGAGCACTGTAGGCAGTTGTGATACAGTGGTGTTTGTGTATCTAAACATAGAAGAGGCACAGGAAAAATACAGATTAAAAATAAAAAATGAGCTGCGGCAGTGCGTGAGCAGAGTGGAGGCTGTGGCAGTGGGAGCCATGGCAGGACAGGCAATTAGAACGTTTCTTCAACTCTTCAATCGAGTGTTGGTTGAGAGGTGTGTTCAGCCGAAACTGTAACCAAAGGAGGCATTGTGCTTCCAGAAAAATCTCAAGGAAGAGTATCGCAAGTGACAGTAGTGGCTCCTGGATTCGGCTGTAAAGGAGGCTGGAGAGAGTTGGTCTCCCACCAACCAGTTAGTGGGAGAGTTGGAGACAAAGTTCTTCTCCCAGAATATGGAGACACTGAAGGAGTTCTAGATGACAAGGATAGTTTCCTATTTAGAGATGGTGACATTCTTGGAAAGTATGTAGACTGAAATAAATCACTACTGAAATGGCATTAACATGAGGCTGCCCCTTCCACTGAAGTTCTTAAATCTTGCATCATATAAATGATTTCCATGTGTCATTTTTATAATTAACTGATGATATCTAAGAAAATAATGATAAAAATTAAAAATGATACACCTGTACAGGGCACTCACCGTGAGTGGAGCTTGTGGGACTAGGTATTGCTCCGGGCGAGCCACCGGGTGTGGAGTGCGTGTGAAGGTGGGGCGTCACTGCAAGCTGCGGACTTTGCACACGCCCAACACTTAGGCTGCTCTAAATTCCCAAGAAAATATTTTCTTTAACAGTAGACTAACTTTAGCTTACTGTAACTTTTTTAATTTATAAACTTTCAAGTTCCTTTGATTTTTTTTGCCTTTTTATATTGCAAACACATTGTATAACTATACAAAAAATTCTTTGTATCTTTATAAACTTTTTTCTTTTTTAAATTATTTTTATTTTTATTTTTTACTTTTTAAACTTTTTGTTAAAAACTAAACCACAAACACACACATTAGCGGAGACCTGCATAGGGTCAGAATCTTGAAGAGATCACTAGGAGACAGGAATTTTTCAGCTCCAATACAGTCTTAGCAGACCACTGTCATCTAGGCCATCCATTGTTGACGGAACAGCAGTAGCTGGTGCATGACTGTGACTGTGTGTGTAAGAACGATGTGTGTCTGTGGGAACTCACACACAGAGAACGTCTGTATGAAGGTTACACACGCCCAGAACGACTGTGACTGTGTCTGTATGAACGACTATGTCTGTGTCTGTGTGGGATTACCCGCACACAAAATGACTGTGTATCTGTGTACACTCACACAGAATGTCTGTATGAAAGTTATACACAGAATGATTGTGACTGTGTCTGTATGACTGTGTATCTGTAAAATCACATGGAATGTCTGAATGAAGGTTACACACACAGAGAATGATTGTATCTGTGTCTGTGTGTAGATTACACACACACAGAATGACTATCTATAAAGTCACACTCAGAACGTCTTCATTAAGGTTATACACACACACAGAAACTGTATAGGAAGGTTACACACACACAGAACGACTGTATCTGTATAAACACACAGAACGTCTGCATGAAGTTTATCCACACGCAGAATGACTCTGGGTCTGTATGACGATCTCACACACGCACAATGACTGTGTGAGGGTTACACACACACAACCACTGTGTCTGTGTGGGGATTAAACACACAGAATGACTGTGTCTGTGGAAAGATTACACACACAGGACACATATATTTGTGTCATTGAGACAGTCCTCAACCTACTAACACTCCACCTTCTTCAAGCCAAAATAATCCAATTCCTTTTCATTTACATTGGATTCACATTTTTCTAATCTTTTTACAATTTTAGGACCAGTCTGTGCTCAGCAAACTTTTAGGATTTGAACTCAAATATTCAGGGAACTGACTAAGGGTTTTTAGAGGTATTTGGATACTGTGCTGACAAGTCCACATTTCTCTGCCCTCAGAGCCGCTTCCTGGGTAAATGCTGGGGTGGCTGTTCCCCCAAAGTTTGCTAGACCATTCCTCCTGGGGGAGACCCCGTCCCCCCCCCGTTTCGGGCTGCACTCTTGAGTACGTTGGGTTTGTAAAGTAGGGGGTTTTTTGCTTGTGCATAGTGCATCACAACTACCAAATTTAAATAATTTTCCTCTTAAACATGAAAGGAAGACACTGCTAATTTTAAAGACTCACTGTTGATTTAGAAATTTGAAGAAAAACCTATCAACTTGGTCTTCCTAAAATGATGGATATTTAAGTAGCTAATTTACACCGGTAGATAAAACAAACCTTACACCAATTCTTCAAGTACATCAAATACCTCACTGTCCAGTTCTTCAGTGAGTGTGCTTTCCTCCGCAATTTTAAACTAAATGCAATTTAAAATACTTCTGTGCCTTAAAGAGGATATTAGCTGGGCGTGGTCACTCATGCCTGTAATCCCACCACTCTGTGTGGCCAAGGTGGGTCGATCGCTGGAGCTCTGGAGTTCAAGACCAGCCTGAGCAAGAGCGGGACCCCATCTCTACTAAAAATAGAAAAACTAGCCGGGTGTTGTGGTGGGCACCTGTAGCCCCAGCTGCTTGGGAGGCCAAGGCAGGAGGATCACTCGAGCCCAAGAGTGTGAGGTTGTTGTGAGCTGTGAGGCCGAGACAGAGTGAGACTTTGTCTCAGAAAGATACATACATAAGATATTCAGTCAACCCACTGAGGAAAAAAAGTTGGTTAAACTTGTTGTTTGCCCTCACCCAGATGAAATCACCGATCAGTCAACTGAGTGAAGTTTTCTAATGGCTCCAGACACAGGTGGCTTTAACTCTCTTGAACCCACTAAGTAGGAGACACGTGGGTGGAGAGTAGATTGTGCTTATGTTGTAGCGAGGGGACCCATAGGGAGAAGGAAACCATGAAAGATGGAGGAGGATGAGAGGAAAGAGGAGGGAGACGATGCGCCCTGGGGACGCCGACATTGTAGACCCCAGGACAGCTGAATGCTTGTCAGAGGACTTGCTTCGGGGCCTCCCAGGGTGTCACTGTATCTGAGTCAGCGGCCTCTTTGCTGGGAGCTGGACAGTGGGAAGTAATCTGTCTTCAGCCTTGTTTGGTTTGTAAATAAACTGTGGAAAGGGCCTGTTGAACTTAGGGCAGGCAGTCCCCCATGCTCTTCCCTCACTCTCTGGGGTAGGTTACAGGGTGTGGCCACAACCACCACTTTCATCCCTCAAGACTGTTTACAAAAGACTGAAAAACGTGCCCAGGACCCGTACCTTTCTTCTGTCAAATCAGCCCAACTCTGGCGGGCTGGCAAGCGAGCTGGCTCTAACAGGAGCAGAAGGGAGAGTCGGTCAACAACGTGCTTTCTGGTTACCTCCACTGAGTGGACACTGGCCGTTTCTTCTTGTCTGCTGCTCTGCAGCTATTGGGGTGCTGTGCCATGGGATGATGGGGCAGGCTGTCATTTCCTTCTCCCAAATAATACATTACAAAGTGGAAATGCAAACTTCCTGTGCAAGCTCTAAGTAGCAGGTGGTATTTCCTTAATGCATTGTCTTTGACCTTTAGGGAAGTTGGTATTATGAGCTGACTTTGGAAAATTAAAATAGCGTCAAGGTCTTGTGTTTTAAATAAGGCAATCAATATCTTAATTTTAAAAAATCAGACAGGAGTAGGACACCAGGAAAAGATATACATACTTTGCTTTTATGTGTTATTTTAAGTCTTGTAATTCCAGGAGGACAGGAAAAGGGATATGGCACAGCTGAATTTTCTACTTTATTAAGGGAGTAAAAAAAAGAACTGTTTTAAGTCTTACTTTAAAGCTTTGCTGTTAACACAATGTTTTGATCAATTAGTCATATAAAGAGTTAAGCATGGGGGTGTTCAGATGGCAAATCTGAGTTGAGCTGAAGGTAAAGACATCTGTATTTTTCATTCATTTGCTCAGCAGCACTAAATTTCAAGGTTGTTTTTTGTTCGGCATCAAAGAAAAGGTTGTTTTATGGTTATTGGATTTTTTTTTAACCCACGTATTTTATGAAAGGTACTCAAGTCAGTGGGTCTTTATATTCTTTTTAGTTATTTTTCTGCCCACAGCCATTCCGCATACCATCTTGTTGAACAGGGAAATCATAATTTTATTCTTTTTTTTCCTTCCTTTGAAGAAATAAATTTAAGAGGTTTAAATACCATTCACATTTTGGAATGTCTTTCTTTATTCCCTCCCCAAACCATCATCTCACAACTACGTAAAACAATCAAATGTTGAACGACTTCAGAGATTTTTCGCTCCTATAAATACCCTTTATGTGATTATAAGGATTCAACTTACCAAGGGCAACAAGAAAGGGAATCCAGGAGCTAAGCAAGTTGATAGACGTGTGTGTGGATGTGTATCCACGCGTGGCCAAATGCCTGCAGTGTTCAGGCATACAGATTGCAAATTTGGGATCTACACCTTCGGGATCGAATTGCAATTTCCTTTAAAAACTCCCGAGTGTGTGGACCTATTAGTTAATAGAAGCCAGAACAACAGTCAATGGAGGACTAGAATAAACCCAAGAAATGGAGGTTTCTTTAATGATTTAAACTTGAATAAACTATTTAAACTTGGATAAATTATTTGAACTTCGACAGTCTGAGTTACCTTTATTCTTTAATTGTTTTGTAGCATAAATTTGGCTTCAAGGGCCAGGTATTTGAGCACAAGAAGTCTGCACCCCACCCCAGGCGGGGCAGTGAGGCAGCTGAGTTTCCCTAAGGACCGACCCCCTTCATGCGGTTGCTGCTCCTTCCCAGGAGAAAGTGGGAGTGAAGGCTGAAGTCAGGGGCAGGCCTGTGAAGGCTCCGCTAAGCTTGGATGGTCCGTTTTTCAGAGAGTTGAGTTAACGTCTTCATGTTTTAGCTTCAAATTTTGTTAAGATGATTGTATATGAAAATCTGGCTCATGTAAATGATCCCTGTGTCTCGACTACATTTGTGAATGCACTGAATGAAATTCTGTGTTTCTTGATAATGTAGGATTATTAGCAGAAGCATCGCTGGATTTTGCCAAATAGCAAAGACCCTATTTTTTCTTCCTTGCTTCCTCCCTCTTTTCTTGAGTGCTGGCTGTGCTGGGAGCTGTGTGCCCGGTCTGGTCACTGGTACACAGGAGGCAGCCAGGGGATGTATGTGGAATAAATGAAGAGGTGAATGAATAAGCTTTTGCTCAGTGGACGGTTAAAAGGTAGACTCGACTCAGCCCACTTGGTCGGGGTGCAGACCTCCACAGTGCCGTGACCAGACGCAGAGCTGTGTGTCGTGAATGGTGGCCGGGTTCCCCAGGCGGCATGGCCCTGCTGGAATTGGAGAGCACGCCGGGCACGGGAGAGCTGTGTTTGATTAGTGGAGACTTTGTTGTGAGACCGGGGGAGACTCTGGGCTCATGACAAGGCTACTGTCTGGAAAACTCATGTCAAGTCAAAACCTAAAGCAGCTGTCTTTCAAAAGGGTTTCCTCACTTTCTGAAAATCAGTTATTGCAACGGCCACAGCCAGTGCCTTTTCCTTGCCACGGCTGCGCAGAACATCAGGGATTTGGGCATTCTAAGCACACAGCACAGACACCGACTTGGCAGCTCTCTGGCCATGCCCCGTCCATGTGCTCTGAGCGACTCTTCCTCTCCTTGCTCTCAGAAGTGGGCTGGGTATCTGGGGAGTGAACTGCATCCCTGTGAATCCCTTGCCATCATCGCCCTCCGTCGGGCCTGGTGTGAAGGGAAGTTTCGTCCTCGCCAAGGTGGACGCACAGGTGCGAAGGTTTACTTCATCCCTCACCAGCTGCAGGAGGAGCCTGAGGAAGTGTCAGGGCCTCGCAAACAGGGTGATAGCCGGGAGCGACCTTCCCAGAGTCTGTTTATGTCAGTGTACCGGAGAACACATACGCCTGACCGAACACAAAATTTGCCCTTTAAGCCTAAGGGATATTGCAAAGTACCCCTTTAATTTTTCCTGCCCAAACAAGCTGTGTAAAGTCTGCAAAACAGGTTGAATTTTTCATGAAACCCATTTTGTAGTAACATTTTATATACTGGATGATCTGTACCGTGAAAGAGAGGTAATTAATGCTAAAGGATAAAAAGATTATGAAGATCTTCACGTAACTACCCTGTTTCTTCAGTAGGTAAGCCTGTGGCTGAGTGAAAGAAAAATACAATATAAAAGATACTGAGAGCTGTCTGTCAAAATGTTTTTATCTCTTTAAACATCGGCTTGCACTTGATAAACAATAAGCAGAAGTGAGGATGTCTTCTACGCACTGAATTTTTACTTACCATTTGTTAGAAGAATTAACCTGTCCTTAATTTGCTTACACCCGTGGGCGCCTGATTTCATCGACACCAAAACAGAGCTCAGCACACACCCATCTGATGAGTGGCATTAAACTGCTTGAGTTTGGACTCTGCCCAGATACAAGCTCTCAGAAAAAGCCGCACAGCTGTTTGTGGATCCTGTATTAGCCACATCCCGCCCCCTTTTCCGCCTCAGTCTGCTGGGCTCTCCTCTGGATGATGTGTGCAAGTCCCCATTGACTGTGTGAATTCTCAGAAAGTGTCTGCTTTTTTGTATATTCGGTGGACAGTAGCCCCAGAACAGCAGGGAATTCTCACGTCTTCTTACAAACAGGCACTTTAACAATGTGACCTAGCCGGGCACCGTGATGAGGAGGCCGAGGTGGGAAGATTTTGAGTTTAGGAGTTTGAAACCAGCCTGAGCAAGAGCAGACCCTGTCTCTACTAAACTTGGAAAAGGTAGCCAGGTGTTGTGGTAGGCGCCGGTAGTCCCAGCCACCCAGGAGGCGGAGGCAGGAGGATCGCTTGAGCCCAGGAATTTGAGGTTGCTGTGAACAGGCTGACACCAGGGCACAGAGTGAGATTCTGTCTCAAAAAAAGAGAGAGAGAGAGAATGTTCTGAGTTCAGGTGTAAGTGGGAACCTTGTGAGATGTTATCTCACATAGTTTAAGTAATTGAGAATTTATACGGATCATAACAGTGGCACTCTCTGGCCATTGATAAAAATACAGGGTGGATAAAACAAGTTCTATGGCTTCATCAGGTCTAATGGCAATCTCCTGCCCTCCCTTTTCCTAGCTGTGCAGCTGCGACCATGTTCCTCATGCGTTAGCGTCCGCGTCCACTCTCTCTGGCCACACTGCAGGTGGCTCTTTGTAAAGCTCAGCCCACTGTGCATTCATGTCTTTATTTTGATGGTTTTATTGTTTAATAGGTAGTGGCTACAACTGAAGACTGCACAGTCTGTCTTCATGAGAGCTTTGGCCAAGTCATGGCCCATCATGCCTCCGTTTGCTCAGTAAAAGCCATCAGAACATGCACAGGTGTCATGAGTGGAGTGAAGAGCTTTTATCCTGTGCCTGCCTCTATGTGAACACTCGAAAGTTGGGAGTGATCTGCACCTCTGTTGAGGGACTGGGGATGAAAACACTCAGCCCAGAGGCTGGCCTTGCCCTGCGCTGTTGGCCTCCGTCTCCTCATCTGCTCCCTGCGGCCCCTGAGTGAGGGCTGTGCCTCCATGAAGGTGGCAGGAGACCGGGACTCTGGCACCCCAGCAGGACTTGGCCGATCTTAGGGCAGGAAGGCCCAGCTCCTCTTGCCAGTGGCCAGAGCACAAGACACAGGTTCTGTGACGTGGACAGCAACCACACCCACCTCTTTCCTTGGCTCCTCTCTCCTGGTCACCCCAGGCCTTGTGGCCAGTAGGAGGGAGGTTACTGAGAGTGCTGAGCACACTAAGTCGTCAACTCTGTTGGAAAACATCAGGAGAATCAGGTTGTTCAAATGGTCATGCTCTTCAATATTATCTCTGCCCGTTCTACTTGACATTACAGGTTGAAAATGAACTTAATTTTAAGGTTATATGTATACAGGGAATGTGATCAAATATTAGAACTGTCATAAGTGTTGTCACACAGTGAAGTTAGAGTTGAATGTGATCTGTCAGGTGGCTGCTTCACAGTTGTTTGGGAGGAATCTGTTCATCATCTAAGCACCAAGTAGCTACTTGGACATTTGTTGAGCAAGGGAGTTCTGTCTGGCAGAATATCTGTGTGACTGCACGTGTTATACACGCTTGTTACAGGCTCAGCGTCTGTTGGGATTGGGTTTGGTTTTCTCTTCTGTCTGTGTAACACACGTGCAGACATCACAGTGTAGAAACTTACGTTGTTGTCTTATAGAAACGTGTACTTCTTGCCCCTTTTAAACAATTAAAGGTAGTTTGCAAGTGAGACATAACTTTGAACATAGAAGAATTAAGTTTGCCTTCACTGAAATTCTAATTTTGTAACTTGCTGAAAGTTACTTTCAGAGCATGGTAATTTTTTTTGAAGAAGATTTTTTTCTTTTAAATCCTTCCACGTAATTGATAGTCATTAATTAAATTTAATAAAATATAGGTTACTTTCAAAAGAAATCCCTGACAATAGTGTGTTTTAAAGCCTGGTTCTCCTCCCAGCAGCCTGGGGTGTTTTGTAGACAGGAGAACAAGGGAACAGTTTAAGCTCTAAGAGCTCAAGCCCTTGCATTCTCCTGCAGCCTCCAGTTACAGTAATGTTATGAAAAAAAGCTACAGGGAATTCTCATACGTGCCTGGGACATACAGCTTTAATGTTCACATGGCAGGGTCCATTCACAAATGGAATCTGTGGGTCAGATGTAGTTTGCAAGCCACTATTATTAAGCTGTTTTCCTTTTACTATTAAGTAATGGTTCCTTGTTAATATTATGAATGTGTGTGTTCTTTGCTCTCTCTGTAAATCTTTTGTTCCATTCTTTTTTCTTTCTTTTCTTTCTTTTTTTTTTGGCTCTACAAGAATGTAGGGGGAGGATAGCCTTATCCACAAATCAAGTGCCTGAAATAGCCAGGCTGGAGCTGAATGAAGGAAATGGGTGTAGATAGCATCTTCGTGAAATGCGTGCCTGTGAGCACACAATTCAAAGGAAGTCACCATTGTCCTGACCTGGGTGAACAAAGAGCAGAAACACTCTGCCTGGCTGCCCACTCCTGGGCAGCTGGAACGGGAATCCTGAAGGCCACAGAAGTGGCAGGCGTAAGTGGCAAATGGCCACATCACAGAGTGTGGGTTTTAAATGTGTAGCGCAGAGCCCTGCAGTCATTCACTGGTGTGATGCTGCTTTGTTTGACAGTAAGCTCTATGAGTAGTCCACGGAGTGGTGGCACCATGACTGCCACCACTGTCCCTGCCAAAGCTGCCGCCACCAAGCCACGTCCTTGGTGCTGCCAAGCAGAGCTTGAACTCTCACGACCAGCATGGTGCACATGCTTTGGAGCACACAAGTCCAATCACCCCACAGCCCTGAGGTGTCCACGTGACACAGATTAGGAAATCCGGGTTCAGGCTGCTCCCAGGTCCCATGGCGTACACAGGCATATCCCACAGCTGACCTCAGGGGTCCTGCTGACCCTAAAGCCCTGTTCTTCCCGATATCGCTGTCTTCTCCCCAGAGCTCTGCAGGCACTCAGACGTTAACTCTGCTTCACCTCATGAAGCCCATAGATTTCTTTGGGGGATAATTTCCCCAAAGCCAAAAAGCTGCCTCCGTGATACTCTAGAATAACTGCCAGGTCCTGAGAACAGCACCTACAATCACAGACACCAACTTACAGACATCCTGCCTTTATTTAAAAAATTAAAATTAAAAAGAAAATACCTACTGCCACCAATGGTCCTTTGCAAGAGCAGAGATTCCCCACACATCTGGCAGTGGGCCCGGACACACCAGCATGTGCTATCTGGAGCCAGGGCAGAGGCTTCCTGCTCATGGGAAGGGGGGCTGCCTGCGCTTTTTCAGTTCAACCAGGCAGGACATTGGCCACTCCCACTGGCCAAGTCAGGAGACGTCTGCGTTAGCTTCCAGAACGTGGCAGAAGCTCACGCCGGTCATTCACTGCCCACCTCTGGACTCCTGGACGTGGCCGAGGAGTCGAGCTGGCTTCTGACCACATGGCACATTCACTGACCAACCGTCAGGAACAGCTACACCCTCTGGTCTGCAAATCTGGATTTACCAGATTTGTTAAATGTGAGCAGACCAGGAGAGCAAAGGCACTGACATGGCCCCACGCTGACTGCAGGACCAAGGGGTGCGCTCTGCAGAGACGGCTCTGCTACCCCCAGAAATAGCCCAGTGGGAGCAGAAGCGTTGTGCTTCAGCCTTGGAGGAACAACCCCAGGAAGACCCTGGGCAGGGGGGATCAGCCTAGAGGGCCCCTCTTACCAGCCCCCATGGACAGGCCAGCACGGCCGCTGCCTCCATCTTCCTTTCTTCACAGGAAGTGACGCTTTCCGTGACACATGGTACGTTTGATTTGTCCAAGCTGGACATGGGAGTCCCAGTCACCTTGCAAGACAAGGAAACCTTCTGGGGCCACGGCAAGAAGCGGTCTCTCCTTCTGCTAGAAGGGCCGCCGACCACTAATGGCCACACCATTAGACACCAGTCTGAGGGGGACAGACTGAGAATAAACCCCAGACGGTAGAGCAGAAAGAAGGAAAGAGTCGGAAGCTGCGACAGTCCTTGACCCCTGCATATACTGACCTGGGAGATACACCCACTCCAGCCTCTCTGTTAGGGTTGATCAGCAGCACCCCGTCAAGCCAGGGTGAGCCGGGGCTCCCCATTACACCCCAGAGCACACAGGGGATTTTCCTTTGGTAGGCTAATTGAGACTCATCGGAATTCACTACTTTCTTATGAGTGGGTTTAATTTCTGTTACCCCTCCTTGCACACACTGATGTACAGGCAATGTAGGGAGATAAAATCCTATTTAATGTGTCTTGTCGTGTTTTAAAGACATACTCATTCTCTTTCCCCTCCCCACTTGGGGATCTTCGTACAAGTAGCTCTCTTATCAGCGACCACCTTGTCAGAGGGGAGAACTGTGGTTGGGTAAGCATTGTCTTCCCAGGACCGCGTTTCTTGCTTATTTTGTAAAGCAGGTCTGGGCCCCTCCTGGTGTTGGAGTGGAGTCCAGGCACTTCCGTTTCTAATGAACACCCCCCCCCCCTTTCACCAGCTCTATGGAAGGTGTGAGATGCCACCTGAGACAAAGCAGGAAGAGCAGAAAGACTTCTTCTAGCAGGGAGAGGGCTGAGAAGTGAGCTGAAAACCTGCTGGATATTTACTCATTGTAGAAGGCAGGAAACGTTTTAGTGACTCAGTGAGGTGGACGGCAACATCCCTGTTTGGGAAGAGGCCCCCTGAAGCTCTCCACTGGGGCACGGTCTGCTTGGAGCTGTGCACTCAGCCTCTCTGAGACTGGAGCGCAGAGTGGTGCGTTGGTGGCTTTGACTGGTAATTGTGCCTTAATGCAAACACAGAGGGTACCCAAAAATGCATACACATTTTTAAGAAAGGAAAAAACTGTATGAAATTCGTAATACTGAAGTCACATTTGACTTCTGTAATTACAATAGGTGCTCACACATGACTTGAATTCATCTTTTGTTATCAGCATATATTGAGTATTACAATTTTTTTACAGTTTTTTCCTTTCTTAAAATGTGTGTACATTTTTGGCACCCTTGGTATAGATAAGTACTACACACACACACATATATGCAGGCTTTAAACGGAGTGTTTTAAACCACTCCCTCTGTATAGCAACATATATTCACATATGTCACAGGTGAAAAATAAGTGTCATATGGTCACCATCCAAAGGAATGAACACACACGTGCAGGTCCCAGCTGGGAGTGCAGAGACCGGGCTGCACCTGGGAGTCAGGGCAACAGATGTGCAGGGTTCAGGGAGGAGAAGGGGACAGGCTGAGAGTGCAGGTGGCTCCTCATGGCAAGGACCTCCCTGGTACCTGCCTGGGAAGCGTCTTCATTCTCACTCATATTTGATCACAGACAAGTACATATAATATAGGAGATTAAACTCCACAGACGCAGAACTTCATCCAGGGATTTCCTATGTCAGAGACACTGCAAAATTTACAGGTAACATTTCTAACACAGTCAAATACTAGAGTAAGCAACAAGAGGGGACAAACAAATAATTTCTTAGCATTTATCACAGATATCTGAGCCTTCTCAGCTTTACCTGGATTTTTTTCTATGGAGTTTTCTAAATGAAAAAGAGAAAAGGATCAAGGAAAGTATAGGTTGATGGATAAAGATACCAATAATAATAGCAGGAATTACGTTAAAATTGTATATTGTTTTGGGTAGTGTGGACATTCTAACAATATTGATTCTTCCCAACCATGAGCATGGTATGTTTTTCCATCCATTGTCATATTTCAAAGATCTCAAAAAAATAATACTTTGTTTTATATGGAATCAGAAAAAAACCTCGAATAGCCATGACATTACTTAGAAATAAAAACAAAGCAGGAGGAATCACGTTACCAGACCTGAGACTGTACTATAAATCGATAGTGATCAAAACTGCATGGTGCTGGCACAAAAACAGAGAGGTAGATGTTTGGAACAGAATAGAGAACCAAGAGATGAACCCAGCTACTTACCGCTATTTAATCTTTGAACAAGCCAAGTAAAAACATTCA
>CAUYRH010131983.1:0-68853 GCA_963574655.1 Perodicticus potto
ATAACACCCAGAAGGAAGAGCTATCTGAATGTCTGTCTTCACAATAGCTTTCTCCATAGGTGGTATTGTATAATCATAGGTACTGTACAGGTCGTAGCCTGCGGCCCGGGCAGACCCCCGGGACGGGGCCGTGGCGTGCTCCGAGAGCCGGGCAAAGCGGAGCTGGATGCTGCCCTTCTCCTCGGTTCGGGCTTGCTTGCTGGGGGACACGACGCGTGCCTCTTCTGAGCAGGGCATGGCAGAGTGAGGTGAGCAAATGGAAAGGAGAAAGAGCTCAGGTATTCCTTTATAGCCACAGTTCTCAACCTGTGGTTCGTGACCCCTTTGAGGGTTGAATGAACCTTTCACAGGGGTTGCCCTGCATATCAGATATTTACAATTCATAACAGTAGCAAAATTACAGTTATGAAGTAGCAACAAAAATTGTTTTATGCTTGGGGGTCACCACAACATGAGGAACTGTATTAAAGGGTCACGACATTAGGAAGGTTGAGAACCACTGCTTTATAGAAACACAAAAACAAACTAATGCATATCTAGTCTTTAGTTTACTAAGAGCCTTTTAATTTGGAAGTAGCCAGGACTCTCTTAATCTCAGAAGCTCTGCCTAATGAGAAATTCTTCTCTGTTAGAGAAGTTCATAAGCTTCCTTCTCTAGAAGACACCAGGAAGATGTGTGAGCCTGAATCAGGGGTCCCACCCTGTCTGGGGAGCTTTAAAGAACAAAAACAGACGTCACAGGCCAGGCACGGGGGTTCACACCTATAATCCCAGCACTCTGGAAGGCCAAGGTGGGTGGATTGCTTGAGTTCAGAGGTTCAAAACCAGCCTGAGCAAGAGCAAGACCCTGTCTCTACCAAAAAATAGCCAAGCATCGTGGGAGGTGCTTGTAGTCCCAGCTACTCTAGCAGGCTGGAGCTAGAGGATAGCCTGAGCCCAAGAGTTTGAGGTTGCTGTGAGCTATGATGCCATAGCACTCTACTGAGGATGACAGAATAAGATTATATATATATTTTTAAAAAGCCATGAGGATATCGTGTTCTTCAAGTAGGAAGTGACAGGAGGGCTACCTCTGTTATGTTCTTTCCCAAATCCCCAATCTACATGAGAAAACACCAGACAAACCCACACTGAGACATTCTATAAAATACCTGACCACTACTCTTCAAAAGTGTCAAGGTCATGAAAGAAAGGGAAAGTCAGAAACTGGAGCCCTCTGCACCAGCCTGACCTGGCAATCACACACTGGTGCCCAGCAAGGGCACCCCAGTCTCACCTGGGCTGGTGGCCAGCTGGAAGATGATGCAAGTAGTTGGTGGCCTTCTGTAGGTGTCACAGACCAGAGGAAAGTAAGGGGATATGGCAACTAAGTGCAAGGTGGCAACCTGTATGGGATCCTGGGACACAAGATATTAGAGAGAACACTGGTGAAAACAGATTAACACCTGGAGTTTGGCACAGTGGTATTCTAATGTTAATTTCGTATTAATCAAGGTACCATGGTTAT
Source organism: Perodicticus potto (assembly GCA_963574655.1). Classification (NCBI taxonomy): domain Eukaryota; kingdom Metazoa; phylum Chordata; class Mammalia; order Primates; family Lorisidae; genus Perodicticus; species Perodicticus potto. The sequence continues at coordinate 1,508 of CAUYRH010131983.1, forward strand.
GTAAGATGTTAACACTGGGAAAAGTAGCTGAAAAGTTTGCAGGAACCCACTATACTATTTTGGCCACTCTACTGTAAATCTAACGTTATTTCAAAATAAAAAGTTAAAACACAATCAAAAGAATGCCATGGGACCGTGGGACCACACCTGGATGGCAAGGATACAGGGCAGTGGTTCTGCAGATGTGATTCCAGGACCAGCAGCTTCAGCATCCCTCGGGAGCTTGTTAGAAATGCAAAACTTCAGGACCCACCTCACAGTCACTGAGTCAGAACCTGTCTTTTAACAAGATCCCAAGTTATTCATTTTAACATGAAAGTTTAAGAGGCTCTGCTCTAAATGAACATGCAGGGCAACGGGACAAGGAAATAGGAGCAGCAATGGCAGGGGGTCAGGCAGGCTTAAGACTCGTCATTTCACCAGTCTTTTTTTTTTTTTTTGAGACAGAGCCTCAAGCTGTTGCCCTGTAGAGTGCTGTAGCATCACAGCTCACAGCAACCTCCAACTCCTGAGCTCAAGTGATTCTCCTGCCGCCGCCTCCCAACTACAGGCACCCACCACAACGCCCAGCTACTATTTTTTGGTTGCAGCCCTTACTCTCACACACAGCAGGAAAGAGAAAAAGAGGAAGAAACACCAGGAACTCTGCAACGCGCAAGCCAAAGGGAGAACTGGGAAACAGCCTTTCTTTGCCCCAGCAATGCCTGCCAGGGGCAGGGCGACCTGACTAGCGGGGAGCCTACCAACAGCAGGGCCAAAGCAGCTTCCAGAGAAGCCAAGTAACCCAGGCCAGGATACACTGACCGGAGGAAAAGGACATCACAGCTACAGCCCAGGGCTTATCATTTACTCTTCTGAGGTCTGATTCCATCCTTCCCTTAGGAAAGGAGAGAGCGCCCAGTCTGTGCAGATTTATAATAAGGAATGGGGAGAGAGAAGGAAGCAGGGAGGAAGGAAGGGAGGGAGGAGAGAGGGGGAGAAAAAGGAAGGGAAAAAAGGAGGGAGAGGAGGAGGAAAGGAAGCAAGAGTAGAGGCTTTTTGAGCAAATCGCTCTTTAACAAACTTTTTTGGCTGTTATTAAAATCTTTTGCAGACTTCAGGCTTGTGGGGTGCAGGGTCTCCCGCAGCTTTGCTTTGCCCACTTACCAGTAGCATCGGCATCTGGTCACCTGGCAGTCAAGGCCTCTTGTTAAATACGGGCCCTCCTGATCCAGCCCAACATACACAATGCTCCAACAGGCCAGGCTGCCAGGGATATGCGACCCTCTGTAACTCTGTTCATCATTCGTCAAGATCTTGCCCAGTCACCAGCTCCCAGCTTAGTTCCTAGCTCCTCATGGCTGCACCTGCCCTGGCCACTCAAGGCCCAAGTCTGCATGGCTCCCTTTAAGACTCTTCTCACACATGCCTATGCCGAGGGTCATTCCAAACCCACCAAGTCTCACTCCCCAGGATTCACTGGATGCCTCTTGGAGCCCCTTTTGTTTTTCTGAAATGTCATTAGATGCTCATGTTTTTGGAGCCCTGCCACTGCAGCAAGAAGACTCTGGATAGCCTGTAATGCTGAAACAGAACCCCTCTGATCTTGAGAGTGGGCTAGGAACGCTGCAGGAACCAATCCGACAGATAAGGCAGAGCTTCCTAGGGTGGGGGGAGGTGAAAACATTTTTCAAAAACACAGACTTCAACACCCCTGAAAATAACAGAGCAGCTGTGATTCTAAAGGGGCGTGTGTGTATACCGAGCACACTGTTACGAGCCAGGACATGTAGAGCCACTAGGTGTGGGGCACATATCTGAGAGGCTCTGGGGAAATGGGCCACCAAGTCAGAATTCTTCTTCCCTCCGTGTTGCCTAAATCAAAAAAGACAACACCTAAATTAACCAAGAAGTGTCCAGGTGTTAGAAGAGAAAATGCTGTTTAAAGTAAGCTAGCAGTGCCTTCCTGATGGGCACTCACTGAGGGGGTTGGGGGAGTCACAAGATTTTTATCTGCAAGCTCCACCCAAACCCAAATCAATGGCCAATCCTCACAGCAAGCTCCACAGGAAAGAAAAGGAAGTGGGGTGAAGGCCTCACATAGAAGCTTGTCCGCGCTGTCTCTGAAGCACACAAGGAGACTCAGGACAGATGTTGTCTTATGGACTCGGACTATAGACACAATTTCACCCTAGCAAGCAGAAGGCCCAGACCAGCAGCTGGTCAGTAAATGTGCACCTGACCTCAAGTACAGGATAAGAACACACCATAGAGGCTGCAAAATAATAATTAGTCCTGTCTTTTCCCTAATTCCTCTTTAGAGTTTCCTAAGAAATAGGAGTGTCTTTGTTATTTATGGAGTGCCCCTGGATCACAAGACGACTCTGGATGGGCAGAAATCAGCCCAGCCTCCTCTGCAGAGGGTTGAAGGGCTGGAGAGTGAGTTCATTCCTGGGGCCCATGAGTCAGTCAATCATACGTAATGGTGACCAAAGTTTAGTGAACACACTGATGCATGGACCAACGTGATGCACTCTGATTCCACGGGAGAAGACACGGAGGCTCTGCATGTGGACCCTCCCAGGCTTCTTTTGCATGTCTCCTGAGTTTGGCTGGTTCTGAGTTGTATCCCCTATAAGAAAACTATAATCACAAGGATAGTGCTTTCCTGAGTTCTTGGAATCATTCTAGCAAATTATCAAACATGAGGGGGTTATGGGAATCACTGAATTTGTAGGCAGTTGGTCGGAAGTACAGATGGTCTAGGGACCCCCAAGCCTGCAGCTTGTATGTGAAGTGAGGACAGGATGATGGGGAACTGTGCCCTTAAGCCTGTAGAGTCTGTGCTAACTCCAGGAGGTACAGATTGTAGTAGTCCAGGTCCAACACAGACACAGTCTGCTTTTGTCAGGACTTTTCGTCTCCTTTACCCATCTGCTCCTTCCCCCCACTCCACCTCACATGGAAACATAATTTCCTCTGAAACTGGTGAAGTTGAGACCCAACTCAGGCACATAAGACAATCCAAGGTTCAGCTGTAACCTAGCTGTACAGCACCGTGGAGTAAAAAACAAAACATAGGACACCACTTAGCAGCTGTGTGACTGTAGGCAAAGTATGAAGCCTCTCTAAGCCCCAATTCACCTCTTTAAAATAAGGCTAATGACCACCCCCCACAGAACTGATAGGACAACTCAATGATATAACATTATCTACAGACCCTGAAGACCTCTCACATGTAGAAGGTACCAAATAAATATCCACTGACTCTCCTATCTCAAACTGCCCTACACCCCCAATTCTTGCCTCTCTGCTCTTCCTGGATATCTGTTCTGGGTGCTGTGCCCACAGGCAACATGCTGATGTTTTCGGTCCCAAGGGAGCAGGTAGCCAACCTTTATATCAAAAATGAAAAGCAAGTAACCATTACCTTGAATGAAAGGACATTTATATTTACTTCAGTGGCTATAAAAGACACCATAAAATATAATATGCAGCATGCACCCTCATGATTAACAACAGATATTTCAAATTACTCTCAGGTCCCTGGATGCATCTAATTGGTCACTAAGAACAGTTAATTCTTTTAGGAAATAAAAGGATTGTGAATTGTCTTTGGTCACTAAAAAACCTGTTTGTTGTCTTATGACTCAATAAAAAATAATTTAAAAAAAAAGAAAAAAAAGAAAAGAAAAAACTACACTTTAACTCCAAAAATAAAAAGAATAAAGAGAACAGAAAATGAGGCTCAAACGTGGGTTTTCCTGCCCTTAGGAATGGGGTAACGTAAGATCAGAGAGATTCAAATACAATGATTGTCTGTGAGCACAGGTGCTCAGTGAGATCCAGATCTAGGATCTCGGGGCCCTGAAGACCACCTGAAGAAGTTAGAGCAGGAATCTGGGGGTGTCTCAGAAAGAGAAGCCAATGATCAGGCTGAGGAGAAGGGGCAGTGTTGGCAGTAGGCAATGGAGTGAAAACAGATAGGTGGCATGGGGTTTGGAGTGGCCACCTAGCCACAGCGACCAAGGTGTCAGCAACAGTACAAATGCCTCTGAAGGATGGGGGGATCCAGCAGAATCCCAGGCCTGAAACTGAGGTCAGTGAATAAGAACCAAGTAAGTCAGGATAAATCAGGAAATAATTCGTAGAACTAAGAAAGTGCCCTGGTCACGGGAAATAAGGTGAGAACCAGGAGAATCAAAGCCCAAGGTTTTGGCTGAGACACTGAGTTCCTGACCTTAGGCTTCTCAGCGCTTCCAACCAAGGTCTTAGAGTCTTGGAAAGTGAAAGAAACCTCCAAGAAGTAGGAAGTGGCCCTACAGGTTGGAAGGATTATAGAGACAAAATGCCAAGCAAAAGATCACATTGGCACTTGTCATTCAGATCCGCTCTTATCTAGTGGACAGTGTGGACTCATTCGCAATCTCAAATAAAACTCCCACCAACCAGTCCCGGAACTCATCCTCTCCAGATCTCCCTGGGAAGCCCCAAGGAAGCAGCAACCAAGAGGAACCCAGAGCCCTTGGCAAGGACCAGGGCACACTCAGGGAGAGAAGGTACTTGGGGGGACAGCTGGAGGAGTCCCCTTGGGGAGGCAGTGAGCTAGGATGAAAACTCTAAGTATTTTTTATTGAAACACAGTACATAAAACACCAAAGGAATTACTGTCACAGCAGTGAATTCATGGCTGCAACAGAGTCTCCCCTCAGAGGCCAAACCACCTCACCAGGGTATGACACTTCCGGGGACTGATGCAGCAAAGAGAGGGAACTGTTCTCTGGAAAGTTCAGAGACCATGCTCACCTCCAACAAAATCAAATGTCCTACACATTCAATGCACCTTCATTGGCACGTGTGGTCCATCCTGACAATAGAAAAGGTTGATGGAAGTGGGGCGAGGACATCCGACCCAATGGCACATTCCAGGAGTGGGTAAATAGGCTGCTGAGTCTTTCCCTTGCAGAAGGCGAGAAAGCCATTCCACAGTTCAGCCTGGGGCCCTGAGACACGGCCGCAGTGGGGGAGTGCAATTCCAGAGGTGGAGCATCGCAGCACCCTGGACAATGACCCTAGGGCTGCAGGCCACCACACAGTAAAAACAGGGACTGAGGAGTGAAAGGACACCAGGAAGGGACAAAGGACAGCAAGTACACTCAGTGTGGAGCAGGAAACAGCCAGCAGAGCAGGGCCATGGCCCAGCTGGGAAGCCTCAATCCCTTCACACGCAGCACCAGCTCATGAAGGTTGATCTGCCACAAGCTGAAGGCCTCGCCAAAAGAGATCTGTGTCCTTCTTAAGAATGAACAGGTATTCTTCTTCCTGTGCCTGCAGGAAGGGAAAGAAGAAAGAAGAGACAAGAGACAAAAAGGCAAAAAAACACTTGCTCAGAACCATTCATAAAAATAGAGGATAGTGGCTTTGGCCAACTCACCAGCTCCCTGCCCCTGGGGACTGCTCTTGGTTACAGGATCACACCATTGCCCAACTAGGGATCACAAGAATTCAAATATCCGAAAAGAGTTTTTCAAATAAGTGGGATAATCAAGAGAAGTTGTTTCATAGGGCATCAAAGGCTTGAAAGACCCATGTTCCTTTGCCAAAAGCATAGTAAATATATGCCAATCCAGAATCTCCCAAACTCAGATATAATCAAAGCCTTTCCAAACTTTCTGAGGGTAAGAATCACTTGAAAACCTGGTCAGGTGGTCCTGGGAGGCTAAGGCCATTATGGATTCATGCCAGCTCAATCCTTTCTACACCAACCAAAGAACATGATGAAAATTAGTGTTTATGATGAGGATCTATTCTACACTTCATTTCTTAAACTCTCAAAGGAAAAATAAATCACAGTAGGCCTTTTAGGCATACAGTATATTTTGCTGCAAACTAATTCAATATTTGATAGTGGGTACATGATACATGTGTTCATTTCCCTTCACCAGATAGTTGCCCAGGATGACCCAGTCCCTGCCTAGGATGGACAGGCTGGGCACTGACTACAATATAGGCCTCCTCTCATGGGTGAGGACATTCAGCTGGAGCATAGCCCTTCTGATGTATTTGCCACATTCAGTTCAAGGTCCTAGAACTTCATTTCCTGGAACTCTCTGAGGAAGCACACTTCCCTTCCTCATTAATACCCCAAAGGCTCTGGGAGACCCTGAGAGCCTGCTGGCCACACTTCCCTGAATCACAGTCACACCTGCAGGAGAAAGAACACTGACGTGGCTGCCTGGTGCCCTAGGGGGCCAAGTCCTGGGAGTGGTTAGAGGTGAGATAGGTACCACGGCTTCCTGACTCCAAGCCTAGGAGACACTTGCATGGGGCTGAAACTCTAAGAAAGCATCTCAAACTTTACTGAGGGTAAGAGCTGCCTAGAAAGCTGAACTGGGAGGGTGGAGACCCAGAATCTATTTAACAAGTACAGGTGGTTTTCTGCACCACCCAAAAATACCACCCCAAGGCATCAATGAGTTCCCCAGAGCTCTTTTCTGCTCCTCACTTTTCCTGTAGAGAGCTCTGGAGATTGGGAAGCTCAGGCAGCATCCTGTGGACTCGTGTGGGAAAGTGAAGGCAAAGGCAGGACCCCTGGGGCAGGCCAGGGGACTGGTAAGAGAGAGATCAGCATTCACACTCACTTGGCCAGTGCCCTGATGCAGCAACGGGACATGGTGAGGAAGGAGCTGGCACTGGCACGGGTGCCCAGGGCGGCCTCGATGCCACGGAGCAGGTCGTTGGTCTTGAAGATGAGCAGCATCTGGCGTGGCACGTGGTTGAGGAGCTGGCTGATCTGAGGGAGGTAGTTGGCTGCATTGTTGCGGATCTCTGCATCCTGAGGCAGCAATAGGGAGACAGAAATGGATGGTTGGAGTGGGCAGTGGGGCCAGGGTAGCAAAAGTCCAGGCAACCTGTGATGGAGGGGCTGTGGGAAGCTCTAGGAGAGAGCTGCAGGCTCAGCTGTCTTGGCACCACCAGGATTGATCCACAAAGAAAAGTCTAACACGAGGGGCTGCATAGCCTGACAAACCCCTATGTGATATTTCAGCCCAGCATGTTGGCAAACACTAGACATAGCACAGGAACACATCACGAGGAGCCAGGTTATTCTCCAGGGCTTCCTTGCTGACCACCTATTTTAGGCCAGCCTTGGAGAGCCCTGGAAACCAGTACCAACTAAGTCTGCCCCCCTCTCCAGCCAAGTACAGGCTGGTACACCTCATAGTTCTGAGCCCTGACCCCACCCCAACTCCAAAGTCCTGCCCCAAACCCTGCGTTCTACCAGGCCTACACAGCTGCCCATGTTTTGTTGCCTACCACGGCTTTCCTCTCAGGAGCCTGTCTCATTCCACCCATAGCCTGAGGTCATGACCCCTGGGTGCAGGACTCAGAGCTAGCCCTTCACACTGACTTCACACCAGCTTCACACCAGCTTCACACCTCCACCCACCCAGTGTTTAGGGTCTGGCTTCTCCCTGCTTCCCTGTCCTTATGCTCTGCATGGCTCTAAGCCAGGGTTTTTTCAATCTTTTTTATCTCATGGCACAGCTGAACCTGTAGTTAAACTTCCAAGGCACACTTCAATTGTGTCGCTCCAGAAAAGAGTTAAAAAAAGAATATATTACTGTGCTTTAAACTTCTTTCAAAAGTAATTTAATTAATGATCTTTAAAAATTTTTGCTGCACACCTGAGATCCTCTCACCACGCACCAGTGTGCCAAGGCACACCAGTTGGAAATCACTGCTCTAGATAACTGTCCCTAGCCAGGATCATGAACAAGACAGTGTGGCTCTGACCCCTTTTCAGCCTCTAGAAAAATGATGATGATGATGATAGCACTCTGACAATACTCAGTGAATTAATGTATTTAATCCTCACCACAACCCTATCAGGTTGAGGATGTTATCCCCATTTAAGATGAGGAAACTGAGACACTGAGAAGCTAAGTAACCTGCCCAAGGTCCACCGCTAAGTAGACAGTCATGACTTTATCCAAGCATCCAGCTCTCCCAGCCCATGTCCTCACCCCCAGCAATGCCTCCTTGCCAACTCACAGCAGGATTGTGTGACCCCAAATCTTTTTCAATTCAGCAACCTTATCCCAACACTGGGAATGCTGCTGTGCCCATGGCCCGGCAGCTTCTGCAGGGTCACAAGAGATAAAGTCGGGGCAACGCTCATTGCCCACAGAAGTCATAACAAGGGGCCCAGTGGTACTGCCAAAAGGCTTTCCCACCCAAGTGCATTCTCCTTTCAGGGGCGTGTGTGCACTGCTGAAAACCAAGTCGCTGCAAAACTTGAAATGTCTCTCAGGCAGGAGCTATCAGACTGGAACATCTCTACACAAAGCCAGACACCAAGAGGCGTCAGGGCCCCCTGCTTGAGGGAGAAGGCCAGACCAAGGCCCAGCTCACCGCAGGGACCCCAGCTCAGCAACATGGGGATTGGCCTGCCAAGAGCCCCTCTCGGCACCTTCGCCCACCTGGCTTACCTCCCAGAGGTCCCTCCCAAAGCCCTTGAGCCTAGATATATCCTGATGGTGGGTATCTGCAGTAGCCTAGATATATCCTGATGGTTGGTGTCTGCAGTAGACCTGTCAGCTGCCCACCTAACAGCCACCACCTTCATTCTCCTTTAGTGAGAGGACCTAATTTTGTATGACCCCTTAAGGTCATGCTATGCAAGGAGGCAGAGCCCCTCCCTAGCCCCAGAGCTGATATCATCCAGGGCTGGCTCTGAGCTCTCATCCCCTTTTCATGTGGTTGGTTCAGGCACAAACACATGACACCAATTAAGACTAATGAGACATTGGTGGAGGAGGAGTCTGTTGGGGGACTTTTGGAAACAGTTTTCTTGCTTAAAGAAATGATAGCGAGCCGGGCGTTGTAGCAGGCGCCTGTAGTCCCAGCTACTCGGGAGGCTGAGGCAAAAGAATCACCTAAGCCCAGGAGCTGGAGGTTGCTGTGAGCTGTGTGACGCCACGGCACTCTACCGAGGGCGATAAAGTGAGACTCTGTCTCTACAAACAAAAAAAAAGAAAGAAAGAAATGATAGAGCCAGGAGTGGTACCAGGCTCACACCTGTAATCCTAGCACTCTGGGAACCCGAGATAGGTGGATTGCTTGAGCTCAGGCGTTTAAGACCAGCCTGAGCAAGAGCAAGACCCTGTCTCTACTAAAAATAGAAAAACTAGCTCAGCATTGTAGTGGGCACCAGTAGTTCTAGCTACACAGAAAGCTGAGACAAGAGGATCGCTTGAGCCCAAGAATTTGAGGTTGCTGTGAGCTATGATACCATGGCACTCTACCCAGGAAGAGAGAGTGAGAGTCTGTCTCCAAAAATAAAAAAAATGATGGAGGAGAAAACATAGCTCCTACTCCTGCCTCTGGTCACCACTGGATGAAGACATAAAGCTTGGAATTGCCACAGTCATCTTGGAATCATGATGGAAACCCAGGGAATCACAAGAGTTAGTCCAGAGCCCTGAATGGTAATCTGCTGAGTTCCCCTACCTGGACCCAACTACCTCTAAGCTTCTTGTTATGGAGGAAAAAAGTTCCTTATCGTTCAAGCCTCTTTTAGTTGGGAAAACATCACACCTGATACAATGTTGGAGGCTCCCCTGATTCTCAATGAGAGCAGGTTTCAGAAAAGCAGACTTCAGATCCCTGAGACTAGGCATGTTGGAGTGGTTAAGTTTACCCTCAACCTGGGGTCCAGTCCAAAGTGAGCAAATGGAGTCAGTGTCTCTCAAACCCACACAGGCACTTCCCTACTAGAGACAATCCCAGGACAGCTGGGACCTTATAAAAAGATGTACAAGACAGCAACTCTGCCCTCTGGGCACTCACTATGTAGTTAGAAAGTTAAGACATGATCTGCAAGAGATTATGATGCACTTGTTCCGTGAGTCTTGGCAATGGTGATGGGGGAAGGCTTCATAGAAGAGAGAATTCTTCAAAGGACTGGCATTCAAACTAGGTCTTTATGAATGAATAGGAGTGCAAAACCAAAATTATCTCTTAGTTAACAAAAGCAGATATACTAAACATGTACCAGCCTGTGGCTTTACTATCTATATGCTAAAACTGCTAAACTTGTCTCTCAGGGCCAGACTTCTTCTTTGAGCTCCAGTCTTTTTTTTTTTTTTGAGACAGAGTCTCACTGTGTTGACCTCAGTAGAGTGCTGTGGCGTCACAGCTCACAGCAACCTCAAGCTCTTAGGCTTAAGTGATTCTCTTGCCTCAGCCTTCCAAGTAGCTGGGACTACAAGTGCCTGTCACAACGCCCAGCTATTTTTTTGTTGTAGTTGTCATTGTTGTTTAGAAGGCCTGGGCTGGTTTCGAACCCACCAGCCCCGGTGTATGTGGCCAGCGCCCTAACCACTGAGCTATGGGTGCTGAGCCCAAGCTCCAGTCTTAACTGCCTAAAACATCTCTGTCTGTTCCACAGAACTGGTAACTACCACCACTGAGATGTATCTTTCCCAAAGTCTTCCCTATGTCAGGGAGTAGCACCATCCCCCACCCCATAACATCCCCAAAAGCTCAGGCACAACCTTGGCTCTACTATTTCCCCTTCAGTCCCTCTCAGTCTCACCTTCCATCACCAGGGCTGCAACTGCTCCTCTCTGCCTCTCCTGCCACCAGGGGATGACAGTCTGAGCCCCTGTCATCTCTTATCCTGTTGTCCTGGCCCAGTCTCCTAAGTGTTCACCATGCTTACCTCACCCCACTCAAAAGAGACACTTAAAAATAGCAAGTCTAAGCATCTCCCTCTTCTGCTTAAAGCCAGTCAAAGGCTTCACTTTGTACTGAAAATTAATCCAAATTTCTTTCTGTGGCTTATGAGGCCCTGTGTGATGCCTTATCTGTTCCAAATTATCTGCCTTATCAGTGTTCCAAATTCCTGTCATGCCTCCATCCTCCCCACCACACTCTTTCTTTCCCCTGAGACTTGGCATGCCTGGAAAGCATTCTTCAGGCTCTTCCTGGGGCCGTGCCTTTCTTGCCCTTCAGACTTCAGCTTAAAAAGTCAATGGCTCAGCAGGGTCTTCTCTGAACACTGACCCCAGCCCCTCACTTACAGCACCCTGCCTGTTTCCTACATGGTACCTAAAACCTGCAATTATTCCATTTTCCTGTTTGTTCACTTGTTTACTATCTGTCTCCCTCAACCAAGTGTAAATTACAGGAAAAGCCTGTCAGTTCATCACAGGATCCTCAGCCTGTAGCCCACGGTCCAGTAAAAACAAATGTTTGTTGAATGAATGAACTTCAGGAAGGATGGGTAGGCATTTTACATGCACTATCAATAAGGCAGAAATGATTTTCCCTGTATTACAAAGGAGGGAGATTGTCTCTCCTCATCTGCAATGGCAAGCTTCAAAGCTGCAGACGCCCAGGGCAGCTAGTGGTCATCTTTGCCACCAAGCTTACTGGAGAATGATGTCAGTTTTGAGGAAGGTGGAGCCAAAAGAGGGCAAACATGACCTCGTAGGTGACATGGTTTGAGAATCTGGATCCAGCCATCTATAAGCCACACAAGGCAGCTGACAGAGTAAGCAGCTTACCCCCAGGCTCAAAGAGGTGATAAAAACTACCCAAGGTGGGGCAGCACCTGTGGCTCAGTCAGTAGGGCGCCGGCCCCATATACCGAGGGTGGTGGGTTCAAACTCAGCCCCGACCAAACTGCAACAAAAAATACCCGGGCGTTGTGGCAGGCGCCTGTAGTCCCAGCTACTCAGGAGGCTGAGACAAGAGAATCGCCTAAGCCAGGGAGTTGGAGGTTGCTGTGAGTAGTGTGAAGCCACGGCACTCTACCGAAGGTAACAAAGTGAGACTCTGTCTCTACAAAAAAAAAAAAAGAAAAAACTACCCAAGGTCGCACCACTAGGAAGGGAAGGTGCTGAAACTACAGCAGAGAGCTTTCTCACTGCATGAGCATGACCCCATCCCTTATTGTGAGCTGGAGCCCCTGCCTGTCCCCAACGTGGACTCAGGCAAGTCTGGACAGCTCTGGAATACTGATAGGCTAGGAAGACAAAAGTCAGGTCTATGGAGTACAGAGAAGCCTTCTGGAATGGAGCCCATCCCAAGCCAGGGGGAAAGAGCTCACCCCTGAAGACTCTGACACCCAAGCAGAGGCGGCTACAAACACAGGAGAAGGTGCTCCCAGAGCTGTACCCTGCCCAGACTCCACAAGACTCTTAGCTAGATCCAGGGGAGAAATAAGCTACAAATAAAGACAGAAAAGCTACTTCGCTAGCAAGTGTGCAAGACGGCAGGACGACCAGCACCGCCTGAGTGCCACCCAAGAAGTGAAGGATCTTCCCGATGCAGTGTCTCTGAGGACCCGACAGGACGGCACCAGGCAGGGGACAGCTGAAGTGCTACCAGATGTGTTTACAAGACAGTATCCAAGGAGTTCCCCAGGTTCAGGAGGGTGGGCGTGGAGGAAGCCTGGAATCTTGGGTGAGCAGGTTGGAGCAGAAGCCACGGGAGTCTGGGTAATGACAGCTACATGACCCTGTTTCCACTCCAGACTGGTAAGGGCTGGCGGGGATCCAGAGAGCTACCGTTCCTTCCCTCCTCCCATCCAAGGGCACCGACTATGTGACATGTCCCTCCTTGTCCAGCACCAGCTCTGATTCTGCCCCTTCCCGCACACAGCCCCCCAGTGCAGAATCTCAGACCCCAGGCTAGAAGAGTCCTCAGGCCACCCCCTACCTCAGAGGCAGTGACTGGGGCCCGGCTGATGCCCCTGTTGACAGAGTCCCACGACCGGGCCGTCAGCATGCAGGCAAACAGTGGGTAGAGGTCGCCGGCTCCCAGGCGCTGGCTGTACTCCTTCACCCTCTTCAGGTCGGTCCAGATCAGAGACTGCCAGAGGCGGCAGTAATCCAGGCGGAACTCTTCCGTGAGCACCTGTGGGGGCCCCAGTGGCAGGTCCTGAGCCTCCTCTCCTCCGAAGGCCCAGGTTCCTAGAGGTGCGGACCCCTGGGGGTTGTGCCTCCTCACGGTGTCCGCTTCTCCCCCAAAGTTTAGCCATCCGAAAGGCCCAAACCCAAGGCTGCTATGTGGCAAGCCTTGGTCCTGTGTGGCAAGAACTGCTGACCACCCACCAAAATCTATATTCTCTTCTCCCCAGGTGCAGGCTACTTTCTGACTGATGGGATGTGGCAGAAGCCCCACTTTCAGGTCCAGCCCACAAAAATGCCCCCACGTGTGCTCCTCCAAACCCTCACCGCTGCACCAGCTGATAGCACTTACCTCCATGGAGGCCTGGAAAGCAGAGCCCTGCAGGCTCCTCTGCCCACACAATTAAGCAATTAAGCTTCTGTCCTGTCTGGGCCATCATTCACTTTGGGGCCACGTGTGACCATAGCTAACCTACCTTAAACTAATGTGTCCTACTGCATGGAGTCTTTCAGAAGAGGCAAAGATTTGGGGATATAGGATTAGGGCCCTGGGGGAAGGAGCAGAAGACTACTGGGGAAACCTCCCCAGGACCATCTGCCTCATGGCATCAAGCCAAGCCCCAGGTGCCAGATGGCAGTGAACCCCCCAACTTTGAGGCAGAAGTTGACAACTCATGCATAGGACAGTTTACTCCCTAGAATCTGAGCTGGTCTGAGGTTCCCTGGGAGGGCACAATCACACAGACATCTCTTTTTTGTTGTTGTTGTTTTTGTAAAGACAGAGTCTGACTTTATCGCCCTCAGTAGAGTGCCGTGGCATCACACAGCTCACAGCAACCTCCAACTCCCGGGCTTAGGCGATTCTCTTGCCTCAGCCTCCCGAGTAGCTAGATATCTCCATCTACTCCTCCTGACAGTCTGTGAAGGAAATGAAATCAACCCTACCTTACTGAGGAGGAAGCTAAAGCTCAGAGAGCTCTTGTGACACTGCTGTGCACAAAATGACAGCTCCTAGGAGAGGATATGGCCCTCTTCAGCTACCTGGACCATGTGCCTCCCACTGCTGGGCAGGTCAAAAAGTCCAGCGGGCTCTAACGCCCAATGCCCTGAGGCTCAGTGGGGAAGGCTCTTCTACCTGGTAAAGTCCATGGTCCAACAGGACGATCTCTGCCTTGCCCGTGCCTGGGTGCTTCCGCACCAGCACATTGCCTGGGTGGGGGTCGCAGTGCACAAAGCCATTGACAAAGATCATCTCACTGTACATCTTGCCCAAGTGGCACGAGATCTGTAAGAGAAGGGAGACGGGTGGGAATTCCCCTCTGTTCACACCTGTCTCAGGGACTCCTACTCTGACCCCTCTATCTGGTCATTTCCAAGAGGAGGCTGGAGGGATAGGGCAGGCCTGAGCACCTGTGATAGGAGTAACGGTTTAGGATGTTGTCATTCTTGAGTTTAAGATGGAAGTAAGCTCCAATCCAGTCCTTCCTAGCTTCAGCCACACATCACACTCCCCCAGAACTCAGAAATTATGTAGGTGGTACCAGGCATCAGTGACAGTTCCAAGGCGACACTGAAGTGTGGTGAGGTAGAAGAATGCTGCTTCTGGTTTTGTGGGGGCCCAAACTCTCCACTTTCCACAAACCTGCCCCTGCTCATTTCTCTCTTCTCTACTTTCTTCTCAGTCCCTCTTCATTTTTTTCCCAAAATTTAGAATGGGTTAAAAAGCCAGCTCAGGGAGCCACTCCAACCACCCCCTTCTCCAGAGCACAGGGCCAGGGGCTGAGCCTCAGGAATAGGTTACCCCAGTTCCACCCTCCAGGACTGCCCCACTGGCTCCTGGCCCTGTTTCACTCCCAACCAGAGCCCAATGCTAATCTGATTTATGATGTCTGCACAGAAGAAATGACACTAGAGAGGCCATTTAAATCATCCTGTCACTGCTGCTCTTCCTGCCGAGACAGTCTTCTTATCTCTACTCCCTTTTTTATTAAAGCTAAAAGCTTCTTCCCAGCTAGGGAACAGCTGCTGAATACAGCCAGACCTGGCCCTACAGAGGGTCTTGTTGACAGCTTTCCAGGGGACAAAGAAATGCTCAAACCAGAGAGCTCACACACCAGGACACAAGCTGAGGGGAATTCCTCTCAGCTTTGGCTGGACCCCACGGTCATTAACAAACCTAGCCCTGTCAAAGAAGAGCATCTGGGGCCCATGGGTTGGAGAATGCAAGACTAGGACCTTTCAAAAACGTCTCAAGTCCTTTCCTTTCAAAAACGTCTCAAGACGTTCAAAAACGTCTCATAGTCCTACACAGCTAGGCCCTACTTTACTCCTGGTCTCGCCTCACATTCACTGACACTACAGCCACATTCTTTTTCTCTTCCCCAGTGATCTCTGTGCTTTCCTACAGCAGGACCTTTGCATATGCTATTCCCACTGCCAGGAGCATTCCTTCCATGTCCCCTTTGCCTGGTCCCTTCGCTCCTTTGCTTCCATTCCGGGGAAGCCTTCCCTGACCTCCCAGGCTAGCTGAGGTCTGCCCCATCCCCGTACACTCTTACAGGACACTATATTTTTCTTCACAGCACTCACACACGCTCTTTGTATGATTATTTGATTAATGACCATCTAGCCCACTATCACAAACTCCCAAGAAAGCAGGGACTGGCTCTGTTTTCTTAAACAGCTTTACTGAAGTATAATTTATAACTATAGACTGGCTCTATTATGTATCCACTTGCTTATAACACGTCAAACATGTGAATGTAGTTCTGGATTTTACATGCGCAAGACGCCCATCTCTCCATGTTTTTCTGAGATGCCATGGTTCCTGCTTCTGATATTTATCCTCACCCCATTAATCTCCTCTGAATCCCAATGAGTTATAATTGGCCCCAAATTAAATAATTAAAAATTAAATTATTGGTCATGGAAAAAGCCCAAGTGCCCATTGACCCACGAATGGATTAATAAATTGTGGTACATGTATACCATCGAATATTATGCAGCCTTAAAGAAAGATGGAGACTTTACCTCTTTCATGTTTACATGGATGGAGCTGGAACATATTCTTCTTAGCAAAGTATCTCAAGATACTTTCTTTTTGGAAGAAAAAGTATCCAATGTACTCAGCCCTACTATGAAGCTAATTTATACCTTTCATATGAAGGCTATAACCCAATTATAGCCCAAGAATACGGGGAAAGGGGAAAGGGAGGGGAGGGGAGAGGGGAGGATAGGTGGAGGAAGGGTAATTGGTGGGGAGCTGCTGCTGCCAGGGGGCACTGCTAGTCGCTGTTCATACTCACCTAAGCACAGCCGCCAGAGCGGCCCATCCCATTTCAACACCCCCATCCAGCTCCCACACCTACAGTGCATCTTACAAGGGTACATGTGAAACTTACTAAATGTAGAATATAAACGTCTTAACCCAATAACTAAGAAAATGCCATGAAGGCTATGTGAACCAGTTTGATGAAAATATTTCAAATTGTATATAAAACCAGTACATTGTATCCCATGATTGCATTAATGCACACAGCTATGATTTAATAAAAAAAATTAAATTATTGGATGGCACCTGTGTCTCAAGGAGTAGGGTGTCAGCCCCATATGCCAGGGATGGTGGGTTTAAGCCCAGCCCCGGCCAAAACTAACAAAAAAAAATTAAATTATTAACATCCCCTAAAGGTAGGTACAATTATGACCCTAATTTTGTAGACCAGGAACTGACTCATCTAGGCTTAACTTACCCATGGCTAGGAAAAGGTTGAGCCAGGTGGAGCTATGACCCCCAGCCTGCTATTCTGTGCTGGCTCACTCCTACCTCCACATGTCTCAACTGAGCTTTGTGACCCTATACAAGTTGCTTATATTCTCGGCTTCAGTAAGATGGAAATAATAATAGTGCCACTCTCAAGGGCCACTGCCAAGGCAAATGAGAATACCACAGTGCTTGTGACCCAGCAGCCTCTAAGCGGCTCTGTGGTGGTTGTTTCTGATCCCACGTAACCCTCCTGGAAGGCCAGCAGACTAGGTCTCACTGCACCTTCGTGAGAGAGGAAGACGTTTAAGGTGCTGTGGCAGGGCTCCTGCCATGTTGCTGGGGTGACACAGATATCCCCATGCTCAGTGTCTATTTGCATTAGGAACAGGACTTTGCCCCAGGTCCAGTTCTCAGATGTGGGGTGTCCTGGGGGCCCCATTTTCTGTTTCTGTAGAGAGGAGGCCTCAGCCAGAGCTGGCCCTGAGTGAGCCAGCATGTCCCTACCTCTGTGCCACCAAGAACTCCCTTTGGTAGGTTCTTTGGAGCTCCCTGGAGCCATGCTTTGGAAGCCACGCTATATCTGCCAAACCAATTGCATTTATTAAGTAATCATTCATTTTTATTTGTCAAGGACGCATATAAGGTCCAATCAGGGCTACTGATCAGCCCAAGATAAGCAGTGCAGCCAGACTGAGCTGACAGAATTCCAGCCAAAAAGGAGAGAAATGACATTTCATTTAGTCTGGGCAGACCTGTCATAGGAGATGTATGATCTCCCTTAAGCCTTCTGAAATATTGCTAATCGCCCTGGGCCCCCTATTAGTATACTGAAAGATGGCCCGTGGGGGCTGGGGATCAAGACAGGGCCCCCGCCCATGGTGAGTGAGCTGCTGCTGCCAGGGGGCACTGCTAGTCGCTGTTCATACTCACGTAAGCACAGCCGCCAGAGCGGCCCATCCCATTTCAACACCCCCATCCAGCCTGGTGTCCTTCCACGTGGGGGATGCTCTGGATGTTTGTTTAACCAGAGCACACCAGGACAGACGGCAGGGTAAGGGGGCAGCCAGCCTCTGCCAACAGCTCCACTCGGGGCTATCCTGATTCTGTTGCTTTGGACACCGGTGAGCTGGGAGGTAAGTCACCTCCCTTTTCAGTCTAGGTCTAAGTTCCCTTAGCAATTAGGTGGCCCTAACCCCACATGCTCCATTTCCTCACAGGGAAACCTCAAGATTCAAAGTCAAAATACGATCACACACGAGAAAGTGCTTTACACACCATGAAGTACAATCACACATGAAGAAAGTGCTTTACACGCCATTTTTCTAATTTAGAAAAAACACATACCCATATCACTCTCAAACTGTAACTTTTAAAAAGTTCAAAACAGAGCTCATATAAATACAGAATGAACATGTGTCAAAGACTTTTCAACACCTTACTAATGGGGCAAGTATGATTGTAGAACTGGTTCAAAGACAATTTTGAGGAACTGGCTACTTATGGGCATTTAAGCAGGAATAAGATTCCTGGATTAAATACAAAACTGGTTATCATCCTATGGGGCATTAAAAAAATCAACCTTTGGAGTTATCTTTTCAACTGAATAGGAATTATTTGCATCTCTACCACGAAAGATCTTCAGTCCAAGCCCTTAATTAACTGTCAATAGGCTCGGCGCCTGTGGCTCAACGGGCTAAGGCGCCAGCCATGTACACCTGAGCTGGCGGGTTCGAATCCAGCCTGGGCCCGCCAAACAACAATGACGGCTACAACCAAAAACTGGCCGGGCGTTGTGGCGGGCGCCTGTAGTCCCAGCTACTTGGGAGGCGGAGGCAAGAGACTCGCTAGAGCCCAGGAATTGGAGGTTGCTGTGAGCTGTGATGCCACAGCACTCTATCCAGGGTGACAGCTTGAGGCTCTGTCTCAAAAAAAAAAAAAGAAAATTAACTGTCAATAGCAAAGTCAAACGAAAGTATTTTACATTTCCCTAGAATGTAAAATTCCCTGAGAATTTTTAGGGAATTTTAGGGAAATGCAAAATACTTTCGTTTGACTTTGCTACTGTGGCTCAAAGGAGTAGGGCGCCGGCCCCATATGCCGGAGGTGACGGGTTCAGACCCATCCCCAGCCAAAAACTGCAAAAAAAAAATCTCCTGAGGGACTGGTTAAACAATGCCCAAGAATGACACACCCCCACTCTCCTGGCCTTATTTCTAATCTTTGGATAATTCATCTTAACATCTCTTAGAGGCATGCTAACCAGTCTCTGTGGACAATAATTTTCCCAGAAGGGCAGTTTCTCCCCTCACAGACGCACCAAGGAGAGACCTAAGGCTATCACTGGGCACACAACCTTCTCCCCACCCCTTCCACAATACTTTATGTCTCCTGCTCAAGAACAGACAAGTGTGCCCCTAACACTGCCCCACGCCTGTGGCATCTGCATAAAAACAAGGGAACACTCTGTATGTGGCAGCAAACATGCCCTGCCAGGCACTGCTCAGGCACTTTGCACTGACTGACTCAGCACTCACTGGGTCCTCTACAGGAGACAGGTGAGGGAAGGGAGACACACAAAGGGAAGAAGTCTGGGCCCCTGGTCAGCAGTTAGTGAAGCTGGGGTCTGGCTCCAGAGAACAAGTTACCAATGGCCAGTGCATCCTGCCTCTCCACTCACAGGGAAGCCCTTCCCAGAGGCAGGGACTGCACCAAAAACTTCTGAAGATGCACACCCCCCACCCCCAGTGCAGCCCACAAGATGTTCCTTTTGGAGTAAAGAGTCCCAGGAGGGAACCCAGTCAGCTAACCAAAGCCATACTGTAAACTAAGCCATGGTACAGCACCACGAGATATCTTTTCATTGCTCCACATAAAAAGAACGTGCCACTCATGTAAGTGATTTCAGCAATTATGCAATGCTTTTATTCTCTAACAGGGGTGGCGGGGGGGAGGAGGAGGGAGCCAAGAATCTATAAAAAGGCTGAGTAAAGAATTAATTTAGTAAATAATATTTAAATCGAGGAGTTATTTTTGGGTTTGTCTCAAAACTTGAATTGGCTGAAAGTACTTTAATTATTCTATAATTGCATAGATTAATTTATTCCCACCCCCAAGAGAAAGACTATTTCTGTTCCTGGGGGGCATCCTGAAAGCAAAGCCAAGATCTCTGAAAGAAACAGGAGACTGGTGTTGTAGGATATGAATAATCCCAACAGTAGCCTGATATTAAGTATAAGGAGGTTAATCATTCAAACTCCTTTTGCCTTTTGCCCAGCCCAGGCTTCTAGAGGCAGAACAGCTTGGAAGACCAGAACAGACCACTGCCTAAAGCATTCAGAGATAATCTTCACTGCCAATGCATTCCCAGGAACCCTCTCTGGGCTGTATAAACCTCAGACAACTTGCACTGCCCAGCACTGAGGGCAAATTTATCCCTGGTGTGGGACAACTAGCAGATACTGTTCCCTGCACAGAAGGTGCTAGGAACCTCTTCAATCACACATGGTGTTGGGAGAGGTACTATGTAAGAAAGGAGAGGTGCTGGGTTAACTGCAGGAAACTGGAGCTATTACTCTCATTTTGGACTTTCAAGGTGCCTGGTGAAATCTTTCCTAGCTTAGTTCTGAACCAGGTCATCACCCAAGAGCCAGGGCATGGGGTATCCACAAAGCCGATAAAGCATCCTCAGGTCTCTGGCCAGAGAGACTCCTTAAAGTTACTTTGGTTACCAGAGGGGATGAGAGAGGCTCCTCAAGGCCTTGGCTGTTGGAAGACATAGAGAAAGGGACAAACGACATCTGCTTCAGAAACAATTCACTCCAAAGAAGTATTTTTTAATCTTTTCTACCTTACCTGGGTCAATATGAAAATCAAGGAGAAGGCAAGCTTCTTCTCTATGTATTTCCCCCATCTTTTGGTAAATACTGTGCTGCTAGCACCAGGGTGGGCAGAGGGTTGATATTCCAGCACAGTCCAGAGTGCACTGGGCACGACACCATGCCAAGTGCTTTACACTTCAGTCATCAAGCAACCCTGTCGGTCACTCTCTTGCACTCCACTTGACAAAACGAAATAGGGCTTCAATAGGGTGAGCAGCCTCTCCAAGGCAGCACGGCTTGCAAGGAGCAGAAGAAGCCCCAAAATCCAGAAAAATTGACTCGTAGCAACACTGTTACCCACTGCCCATACCTTTGCTGCTGAGGAAATAAAGTTCCAGAAATACATCTCGTGCATCTGGGCCCCTCTAAAATCTTCCCTCTAAAACAAAATTCTAAAGATTTCATTCATTCAGGACATTATGGAAGGATGGATGATGGAAGATACTGTCTTTCTGATGATTTCAGGGTCTTTGTGTCCCTGCAGCAGCTGCTCCACCCTTGTCTCCTGTGCATCTTCTACCAGAGAGCCAGGAGGTCTAGCAGAGGGGAAATGATGCTGAGCAAAAATGTCCTAAACATGCAGAGGTGGTGGTGGTAGAAACGAGGGAAAAGGCAGAAACTTCAGCATCACTTTGGGGGAAGGGGTTCACCATATGCTTAATCAATGACCATTACTAACTTCTAAGTCTTTGTACTCACAGACAACAGAGGCAGGTGGACAGCAAGGGAAGCAAATCAGATTCTCAAAGATTCTAGAGAGAAAGACATGCTTCTGTGAATAATAACCTCATGAACTATAAGTAACATTATTTTCACAAAACTTTGCAGCTTGCAAAGTCCACAAATGACTCAGTGAAGTAAGTACTATTATCATTCCAATTGCACAGATGAGAAAATTCAGACTCAAAGAAAGTCACTTACCCCAGGGCACCTGGTGACCCACGGCAGAGCCAGACACCATCTCAGGAGCCCTCTCTTTAAAAGCCCTCTGCTCTTCCCGCCACAGCACCCAGCCTGTGAAGTCATACCAGCCCTCGCTCTCCCTTGCACTCTGTCCACACCTCCATCATGACATCAGTCCACACGTGCTAAGTGCTCAAGAAAACGTTTGCTGATAAGTGAGTCTGAGACACCGTCACTGTTCCTCCAATGATACAGGATGGATCTGAAAACTACTGGAAAGAAGAAACAGGGCAGGGGCTTCTGGCTAAGCAAGGCAGATGGGACCATTCTACTGACCCCACTCCCTCACAGACTCCAATAAAATGACACTATAAAGAAAAAAGAAGGCAAAGACCACACCACAGCAAAAGGCAACAACAGCAGACAAAAGGACCTACGCAAAATTCGGTTTCCTACAGGGAACAGATGGCTCCTGACAAATGATTTAGCAAGCTAGAAAACATGGAGGCCTATGCTGGTTATAGGGGGACTTCATGCTTATTACCCCGGATGTCCAGGAAGGCTCAGAAACTGAGGATCTCTGGCACCTCTGAAAACAGAAATTGGAGGTGCTGAAAAAGAAAGATTAGTTGAAAGACTTTATAAGGCCCAGCTAAATCCCCAGTGCCCTCTGGCCCTAAAAGAAAATGGAGACTGACTCTCTGGAGAGATGTATAGACAAGTTCTGAAGGCTACACCACACTCTAGGAGGGCCACCCTGAGAGGGAATGAAGGGTCCTCATGATGACCACTGAGGGGTCCCTGCCCTCTTGTCCCCATTGGCTCCATGCTTCTGGGATGGCCAGGCCAGCGTCCCTTCCATGTCCCCCTCCCTGATCCACTCCCAATCTCCACAGACAGTGATGTCTGCCCCCCAGGCCTCAGTCACCCCTCCCTGCTGCCTCTCCATCCTGACTCTGCCACCTTTCTCTTGTCTAATTTCACACAAATTAAATTGGGCCTCAGCCCAGGCAGGGTCTTAAACACATACTCACTGAAATCCAATTAACCTTCGATAAAGGTCCTGCAATCAATAGTCATTCTGTGGCTGGAGGAGGCTCCATTCAGCCCGGGAAAGCAGACTCCTGCACGACCTTTACTTTTAATAAGATCAATGACAGTCACTGTCACCAGCTCTTAAAGTGACTGGCAAATATGATCATTAGGTCAGGCCCTCAGTAATATTTGCTTCTAGGCTGAGACGTAAACAAACAAGGGCCCCTGCAGGCTGCTGGCTCCCAAGGCCCTGGCAGATACACAACAGCATACCTGGGCAGTGCTGCCTCAAGCCTGGAGATACAGAACAGCACGGGGAGCTCTCCTGGCTTGCCTGTGCCGGCCTCGGCCCTCTGGTTTTGTGTTGGAATGAAGGATGAAGGTGCTGAACTTCAGTGAGTATCTCAGCCACCTGGAAAGTTTGTTACAATGCAGATTCTTGCAACTCTCTGCAATCTTTCCCACCCCAGATTTTCATCAGTGGGTTTGGGCTGGGATCCAGGAATCTGCGTTGTTCAATAAGCTCCCCTAATGATTCTGAGAGAGATGGTTCCTAAATAAGTCTTACCTCCAAAGACAGACAAAATCTGATGAATCAAGTAGAAAGAACCCCTGGTTAGACCCCAACTAGTCCAATACCTTCAATAAGAAAACTGAGGACCAGAGAGGAGATGTGATTTGCCCAAGGTCACACAGCAAGCCACTAGCAGGGCTGGACCCTGAACCTATGTCTCTTATCTCCTAACCTGGTACTTCCAGATCCAAGTCTTTCAGGAACTGGCTATTCAGACTGGTTTTTAAGTCCTCATAGGCCAGGCCCAGTGGGACTGAAATGGTATAGGGTGAGGAGTCCTATTCAAAGTGGAGTAAGGCTGACATAACAAGTGGCTGGAGGAATCTAGAGGCCTCCCCACCTGCCTCGAGAGGGCTTCCTTCTACAGCAGAGTCACCAGCTTGTAACAGCCAAGATGCCACTAACCACACCACCCCCGGGATACAGAGTGAGATTTTTGCCCCTTGTCACTCCTATCTAGCCCTTATCCCTCCCTCCCCAAAGAACACTCATAGCCAGGCTGTCCTCTGGAGGAAGGAAAAGTCACTCCAGGGGTGGCCTGCTGAGTCCCACAGTCCTAGGGATACTTTAGAACCTCAAAAGTCCATTTATTTAAAATTCTCGGGAATGTGGAATCTTTCATCCTCAACGACACACATACTCACACACCCCACTAGTCTTCTATGAGGCCTATGGCTTTGATAACTGGTTGGTTATCAGTTACAGATTGTGAGGCCCATCCCTAATCTACTCCCAGAGTCACCAATGGTCAGTAATAGCACGGCAGAGAATACAGCAGCCCACAGCCCACTGTGGGGGCTTCTGTAGTAGTAAAGTATTTAGTCTGAGACCACATCTCAGACTATCAAAGAGCTTCTTGAGTCATACAAACCCGAGGAGCCAGGGGCAAAAGATTTAGAAATTAAGACAATGCAGTATTGCAAGGACAGACTAACAGCCCAATGGAAAGAAGAGATTCCAGAAAAGACCCATACGTGGGTCTTTGCACAGACCCCAAAACTGTATGATGCCATTTATGTGAAATTCACTGATGGGTGAAAGAACTTAAGGAGGAAGAAGTCCGAAGAGCAGTAGCTCTGGTAGGGAAGACGGCATGACCAGAGGGAGCATGGAGGAACTTGGTGGGGGCTAGAAATTACTTATAACTTTATCTGGACGGTAATTATGTGGTACATCCATATGGAAACTGACAGACACGTACAATTAAGATTTGTGACCTTAGGTACATTATCTTCCCCAAGTCTCTGATTCTTCATCTACAAAGTGGAGACAATGAGACCTCCCTCATTAAGTTGACAGTGCAGACAGGGCCTGCTACATGGAGTCAGGCCAGTGGTGAACATTAATGGTAGAGGAAGACAGGGGAGGAAAAAACAGAGCCCAAGGATGACCACGATGACAGTCTCCTCACTGTCATTTGGGCCACTTACCACGTGTCAGGCTCTGTGGTAAGTCACACAGTCATTAACTCATACTGTCCTCACGACATCTCCTAGAGGTAGGTATGAAAAAATGGAAAAATGTTTCTATAAAAAATGGATAAAGTGACCCCTGATGGAAGCCAAGAAGAGAAGTACTTGGGGACTGGGGAAAAGCTTCAAAGCCTGTACTCCAACTCCTCTGAGTAGTCACTGATTTGGGCCATCAACCAGGTGGCTCCAGCTTCCAGCAGCCCAAGGTAACTCCCCGGGAGGGAGATAGAGATGGTGGAGGAACAAAGATTTTGGAGTCACATAGACCTGAGTTCAAACTTCTGCACTTCCTGCTTCCTGTGTGATATCCGGTTAAGTTGTTCAACCTCTCAGAGAATTAGCTTCCCCATCCATAAACGGGGTTAATATAGTAATAGTATAGGCTCGGCGCTTGTGGCTCAGGCGGCTAAGGCATCAGCCAAATACACCTGAGCTGGCGGGTTCGAATCCAGCCCAGGCCCGCCAAACATCAATGACGGCTGCAACCAAAAAATAGCCGGGTGTTGTGGCGGGCGCCTGTGATCCCAGCTACTTGGGAGGTGGAGGCAGGAGACTCACTTGAGCCCAGGAGTTGGAGGTTGCTGTGAGCTGTGATGCCACGGCACTCTACCCAGGGCGACAGCTTGAGGCTCTGTCTCAAAAATATATACATATAGTAATGGTATATACTTCACAGGGTAGCTGTAAGAAGTAGATTGTATGTGTCACATGCCTAATACATATTAGTTGCTTATAATTATTATAATCATCATTCCCAAAGAACAGTGATGTCAGCAGCCATCATTCCACATCTACAAGTAGACAAGCAACACTCTCTCTTTGCCCTACCTTCCAGAGGCTGACCCAGGGCATGAAGCTGGTTTACTTACATGTTCACTCATTTATGGACACCTACTGAGTCTCTGCTCTGCACAGGCCGCTGGCCTTGTCTGCAAGGTATTGAAAGATGGGTGGAGGCAGGAGCAGAGGAGCCCAGCCTTGGAGGGCACACCCTGCCTAGTTCCCACTGACTACCTCTGGCCTGTCAGCCTGCTCCTCCTGGACCCCTGGCTTGGCCACAAACAAGCCACTATACCAGAGTACATCTTTCTGTTTACACTTGTCTTGGAAAATCAAAGTTGCTCTGATTAAACACCACGACAGCTCTGGCCTCGTTGGATTCAAAGAAATTAATGGATTCGAGGGTGGCGCTGGAATGAAAACCCCACAGCAGTTGGTAGTAAGTAAATGCCAGCAACCTGGCAGGGGGACAAGGCCTCTGGGACTTCTCCTGAGTAGTAGGCAGATAGACCCTGCTCTCTTTAAGGCTGTTCAGGAAAAGCCAAGAGTGACCTCTCATCCCATCCTGTTCCTTCTTCATTGAGCCAAAGATTTTGTATTCTGCCTGGAAACCATCCTTGCACTCACCCTAGAAGTCAGCAGTGAGGGAGGCAGAGTTGCCCCAGCTGTGTTACTGCTGAGCAACCTCGGGAAAGGCATTTATTTTCTGCGTTTCTCTCTCCATCTGAAAAGCGGGAGGTCGAATCATCCTTTTGCTCATCCTTTTCCCCACAAGCAGCAGAACTTTTCCAGGAAAGCCCATCAAGTGTCGACAGAGCTGCCCTGGGTGCCACAGGTCAGGCCCTGTGTCTGTGCAGCCTCCACACACCCTCACACAGACGGGTTCCTGGAGCACTGTTCCCCAAGTTAGGTAACAAGAGCTTTCCCAGAGACCTGAGCCAGCGGCAGTGATACCTTCCTCACCATGTTCCCGGCAGGAGCTCACAAACTGTGACAGAGCCCAAACACTTCACGGCCTAAGACAAGCAGTGGAGTCAGGCAAACCAGGTTTCAGTGCCAGGTCTGAAAGCAGCTGTGTGACCTTGGGCAAGATACCTTCCCTCTCTGAGCCCCTGATTCTTCATCTGCAAAGCAAAGATAAGACCACCCTCATAAGTTTATTCAGAAGCAAAGGGCCTGACACAGGGAATTAGGCACTCAATAAAGCTAATGGTAGAAGAAGACAGAAGAGGAAAGAACTGGGTCCATGGATAATACAATGACATCAATAACAATCCAGTTACCATTCTAAAGTACTAACCACACACCAGGCACCGCCCTAAGCTCTGTGCCCCGACACATGTAGTCCTCACAATCTCTATGGAAGGTGCCATCATCGTTCCCATTTAGAGAGGTCATCAGGAGGCCTGTGTAATCACTACACTCCCTGCCACCCCAGCTAGCTCCTCTGCTGAGCCACAGTGTGGCTTTCTCCTCTGAGTCAGCCTACCACTGGGACTACAGCTCATCTTCCTGTATTGCCTCAGGGGAAAGACGGAAGCTGAATAGAAGGGGACATTCATCCCCACCAGTCTGGCCCCTGCATTCCTTCCTCTCAGCCAGCCTGAGGGGCGGATCACATTCCTGCACTCCTCCAAACCCTCCAGTGACTCCCCAGTACCCAAGTACCCAAGGCCTTCACTATCCATCTCCACTTATGTGCCCCCCACAGGAGCCCTGCCCCAGCCCTGCCCAACTTCACCCGTTCCCTTCCCCTTCCTTGCAAAGCCACCCCTGGCAAATTCCTGCTCATACTGCTCAGGATGCAGACCTGTGACAGAGATGAGCACCTCCTCCTCAGGGCTCCCTGGGGTCTGGCTCACGGCCCTCTTGCACCCTGAGATGAGGCTATAAGGATTTAGTGAGCATCCAACTTTGATGCTGGGCACTGGGGCTTGGGTCTAGGTACCCTATGAACCCCTGGCCAACAGCAGGGGCTATAAAAATGATGAATATTGTTGAAAAAGTATGATTCTACCCCTTCCTATGGGACCCTGTGACAAAAGAGAGGCAGACCATAGGGTACGGATCCCACCCACTGACCTGTTCTCCCTGAGACCCAAGGGGGAGGGAGAGAAGAGCCCACCCTACTCTTCCCTGCTTCCCTGCTCTATGAAGCTGATGCACTTGGCTACTGCTGTCCCCTTTTTGTCTGATACCTTGAGAGCTGGGTAGCAGCAGGAAGAGGGGAGAGTGGGAAGAGGGAGATTGTAAACAGGCCCCCCAGAGGCAGAAGGATTAAGCCCCACCGATTCTGGACCACTGTCCTCGGTGGTGGCCTGGATGTGCAGGGGCTCTGGTGACACTAGAAGAAAAGATGGTAATTGCTTATCTGGGCAGGAGATGCAGGGAGGGACTCAGCATGTCCCTGCACCCATGTGCAGAGGCTTGGCCTAGATGACCAGGAAGGGTCCTTCTTGCTCAGTAAGTTTGTAATTCTTCAGACAACAGGCCCTACTTCAAGACAGTGGGGCCAGACCCAGATGCCTCTCACCTGGACACACTGGCCCTTCCTGGGCAGCCCCAACCAGGTCCCCTGGCACAGCAGCCCCAAGCTCCCGACCTCACCTCATTGACGTCAATCTTGTTTCTCTCCATGTAGTCTCTGTCATTGACCTGCCCGCCATCCACAAACTCCATCAGGAGGACCCGCTTGGTGGATAGCTCCCAGTAGATTCGGGGGACCTGGGAGAGAAAAGTGCAAGTCAGAACGGTCTGGGGAAGGTTGGGAGTCAGGGGCAGAGCACGTGGGGCACAGCGAGCCAGACCACAGCAGAGGCTCCCTCCTAGAACAAGGGAGAGGAGACCAGAGAGGGACCTTGGCAGTGACTAGGGCAGGGAGGGGTGGAGTCCAGGCCCAGAGAGAGGCAGGCTACTCCACCTCTGCCAGCTGGGCCTCCAGCCCATTCCTTCAGAGACCCCCCCCACTTGTCTGGGGGCCAGAGAACGACCTCCCCCACCCTCCTCCACGCATACTTTTAAGGGCCAAAAATAAAACTGGACTCAGGAAGAAAATATGTGAAATGCCTCAGACCTGAGCATGGGTGTTAAAAGCTACTTCCCTCCCTCCAGCCCACTGTGAGGCCCATTTCAGGCTCCTCACATGAATCTTAACCCCTGCCTCAGTTTTTTTACCTGGGTATTGGGTATGTTATATATATTGAGTAAATGAGTGAATGTTTACCAGATGATAAATTTTGTTTCTCCTACCAGTTTCCTACAAGCCCCTGTAATAGACAACACTCAATCTTAACCCAGCATCTATTCTCAATCCTCCTCTTCTCTAGAGATGAAAAAACTAAATACTTTCCTTACCTGATTATGGCCGTGTGACACAGTTCTGGCTTATGAACGTAAGTTGAAGTTCACCAGAGTATTCTGGCAAGCTTTTTATCTTCCTGATAAAAGGGGAAGTTTGTATAGGCTACTCTTCTCTACTTCTCTTCCTGCTTTAAAAGTGAATGTGATTTTTGGAGCTGCAGCAGCTATATTGCAAACATGAGGAAAAGTCCAAAAACATCAATGAGATGCCAGCCCTGGTACTGTCAAACCACAAAAACAGTATCAGCAACTGCTACAAGCCATCTTGCTATATGAAGAAAAGGACTTCGTTTTGCTTCTGAGACTCTAAATGGGGCTTCCAGTTACTTACCAACAAATGTATTACTCACACACTCTCCAACCCCCAGTGAGAACACCCGAAACACAAAAAACAAACAGAATTCTCCAGGAGCAGAGGGGAGATTGGAGTGCACTGACCTGCCATGAGGGAATGTCATCCATCAGAACCACCCTCGCCAGGAGGGGTGAACTGCTGGGCTTTCAACATGCCGTTGATTCCCCCAGATTTGGATGGTTTTATTTTCTCTTGCAAATAAACAAAAGCAGCTACCTGAAATGTTTTGGAGAATAAGCTCTTTCTTCACCCTAACCTCACAAACTCATCTAGCCATAACCCAGTGACCCTCAACTCAAGACACCTATTCCTTGTTCCCACTTCTGAGACCAACCACTTAACTCCTTTACACTTCAGTCTTCCTCACCGGAAAGGAGAATTGTTTCTGCCCCATCTCAGTAAGGAGCTCTGAGAGTAAATGGGGCCATACACACCCATGAAACAGTCCACTTGGAACAAAGGTTCCAACTGAAATCAAGGTGCTATTTTGGTTTCTTATTTCCCTGTGGTTTTTGCCATTTGAAAATCTGGGCCAGTAGAGAAATCTGTAACTCTCTGCCACCTTGAGTTTAAAATTTTGACTTGCTCAACATTTTTCAAAAAGTATCTTTTAAACAGTGAATGCAAGTTTGTTGGTTTTGTTCACAGCTTAAATGAGAGGGTCATCTTTTGCGGTTAAGTTCTTCCCCTTGAGACTGTTCGGAAACCTAGGCTTGACAGTGAATCCCTGGAGCTCTGGAGACAGGAAGTCAAACCCCCACCGGGCCTGCCTAGGGCAGCCTGGGAAACCACCAGGGAAGAAGAGTCACAGGTGCACAGGAGGAAGAGAAAACCCGGAGGCTGGAGATTCTGTGTTTGTTCATCAGGATCCTGGGTGTGCTGAGCATACACCTCGCTCTCTCCCTTTCCTGAGTCTCCCTCCAAATGAAACCATTCCAGTCTAACAACAGAATGTGCCCCTGGCTTTAATGCCTGAGATCTGAAATATCAAACTGGGAAACGGAAGGGTTTATCATGGAAGTCTGGGGAGGACCACAGGTGCACCTCAATAGCTAACACGGAAATGACTGCAAATTACCAAAGTGCTTCACTTAGGAAAAGTGACTTGCCCCTAAATCACCAGGTAAGCAATAGGGCTTAGGGTGAAATTCACTTCACCCCACTCCTAAGTTCTACCACCATCCTCTGCTTCTTCCAGAAGAAAGGGGATAAAGAAAATTTGAAATAGTCAATAAGAACCCCCATCACCCCACCGCACCTCCAAACAAAACAGAACAGCTCTCAGGTGCCACAGACAGGATCACACCCTGGTGATCAGGACCCCAGGGGCCAGAGTCTACCTCTGTGTCACAGAGCAGAGGCCTTGCCCCTGTGGGCTTTACCTGCCCATACCCTGAAGTCAATCCTGACTACAAGAGAAAGGGCACGGATTATGGAAAGTTCCAGTCCAAGACCTGGGCCTCAGCCCTGCAGTCTGGCCCTGACCCACACCTCTACTCTGTTCCCGTGCCTTGGTCACCACACCCATGAAGTGGGCCCTGGCTTGTCTGGGCCAGTGCCCATCACTCATGCCGCAGAGCTCCCCGAGCCCAACCCTAGCAGAGCAAGAGCGTAAACCTGGAGGCACCACTCTGCCGCCCACAAGCTATGTGACTACGGGTATGTTTATAACCTGAGTGTCAAGTATCCCACAGGAAAAGTGGACACAGTAGAAGCAACACCACACTTCCTACCGGCATGAGCAGAACACCAGTGCACCAGACCTCACCAGCTGCCAACAGCCACACAGAGGGTCACACGGTGTTCTGATATACAACCAGGCCTGAGAGTTATGCTACGAACAGTTGGCCATAATTCAGATCTTCCCCACAAATTATTACAAAGACAGAATAGCTCTGAAGCCAGGCTACCCCTCACTGGTAAGCTGTGTAACACTGGGCAAATGGTTTGATTGCCCTGGGCCTCAGTTTCCTCACTGACAATATGGGGCCAATAACAGTACCTCACTCATGGGGCTTTTATAAGGATTTAAGAATGAAACACATCAAGCACTCTAAAAAGTGTCTACTACAGCACACACATATAAAAATGTTATATATTAATTATGACACATGAGGGGTTCTTAATCATTCAGGTTCTTAGGAAGCTATATGCTTTTCCAAAAGTATGCACATCCCCTCAGGGTTTTTGTTCACATTTCTGAGGAGTCCTGGGCTTCTCAGCTCCCATTATGAAACCCTGGGGTGGCCCTGCCTGTGAAACAGCCCTCCCCCATCTCACCTCCAGGCACACAGACACACTCTGGCCTCTCCTAGTACTAAACCCTGTGGTTATAAGGCTTCTGCCCTGCTACCTTATCCACAGCTGTCCCCTCGGTTAGTCACAATCTTGACCTTGGGCCTGGCTGCCCCTCAGTGTCTCCCAGTCTCCCTGTAACCACATTCACGTTTCGATACTCATCTGAGCCCTAGGATTTACAGCACAGGGCTGAGGTTTGGAAACCCCACAGAAGCCCAGGAAGACGCCTCACACACTGAGAGTGGACTCTTTGCTGCAGCTTCATTATGCACAGACACTGTGAGGGGCTGCCAGAGCGCAAACGCAATCCATCTCCAAGTCGAAGAGCTGAACTGGGTTCACAGTGCATGATGCTCTTCCCGCTTGTTACGTGTTGAGGCAAAATTAATTACTATTACCCAGGAGCCTTAATTCTAGCATCATCGCAGGATGGGGAGGGAGTTTTGGAAACAGCAGATCAAATTGGTACTTTAATTATTTACCCATTTGGCATCTTCATTTTGAAAATGTGTGTTATTATTATTATTATGTGTCCTAGTATGACAGTTGCTAGTTGGCCCCAGCCAGGACACAATTTTGCTATTGCCATGGGAATGCTGGAGGAGACGGTTTTGTTTGTCTGCTTATGGTTCTGGCTCTGAGGGACACCCCTGCTGCATAAAAGACAAAGTATGCTAAGAGGAGCACCAAACTTGGAGTCAGAAAGTCTGGGTTGTTGTCCTAGCAAACTGTCATCTGTAAAATGGGCTGATGGCTGGGCGGTACCTGTGGCTCAAGGAGTAGGGCACCGGCCCCATATACTGGGGGTGGCAGGTTCAAGCCCGGCCCCCCGCCAAAACTGCACACACACAAAAAAAAAAATTGGGCTGATGGCTGTTAGAAGTGTTCAACATCATATAGTACAGTACAAAACAAAAAAACAAAAAAAGAAACATGGGTAAGTATCTGTCATGTTGCTAACCAACCTGTGTGCGGTCCTGCACTAGATGGAAAGTGTTCACTGCAGCAGCCCATGACAGAAGCAGCAGTCAATAATAACACTGCCCACCCCTTTGTAGAGCCAATTACTTCTTGAGAATTCTCTCCTGCACTGTTTTGGGTGATATTAAGTTCTGCCTCTTGGGAATCTACAGAAACATGGGCAAAGGCCAGGCACAGTGGCTCATGCCTGTAATCCTAGCACTCTGGGAGATGGAGGCAGGTGGACTGCCTGAGGTCATAGGTTCAAGACCAGCCTGAGCAAGTGCAACACTCCGCCTCTAAAAAATAGCTGGGTGGTACTCGCTTCAGCAGCACATATACTAAAATTGGAACGATACAGAGAAAATTAGCATGGCCCTGCGCAAGGATGACACACAAATTCCTGAAGCATTACATAGTTAAAAAAAAAGCTGGGTGCTGTGACAGGCGCCTGTAGTCCCAGCTATTCAGGAGACTGAGACAAGAGATTCACTTAAGTCTAAGAGTTTGAGGTTGCTGTGAGCCATGACACTACGGCACTCTACCAAGGGCAACAAAATGAGAACCTGTCTCAAAAAAAAAAAAAGAAACATGGGTAATGTCATGTTGCTAACCACCTTATGTTTTGTCCTGCACTAGATGGAAAGTTTTCTGAATAGAGCCCAACTCCCAGCTCCTGGCATAGCAGGTTCAGGAAAGGCTCAATAAAGGAATGAAAGAAATAGGATATGCAAGTGGAAGCATATCTTAGCTGCTAGTGTTATTCTAACTAGTTGACAATATTACCTGTCTGAAAAAGCCAAGTTTTCATTGAACTGATGGTTTGAGTTTCAAGGCTGAAGCAATGTCACCAGACCCAGTCTGTACTTCTGGACTTACGGCACAAGAGGATCTGTGAATTCCCATGTACAATGGTACCAATAAAATGCCAATCAAGCATGCTGGAAACAGCGGAACAGACCTGACCCCCACCAACACAAAGAGTTCAACTTCTCCAGCGGCAACACCATCCACCAAAACCAACGTGACAACACACTGCACAGAGCTGTGGTTTTTTCCTCGTATGATCTGAGATGAGGTTTGGGGTTGCCAAAAAAAAGGCTATACATTTTAAGAGATATTACCTATGTATAACTTTTCAAAGCTGAACAGAAACATGGTAGCAATGTGTAATGTGACGTTCACTCAAAAGACAGCATCAATCAATTGAATACTAGCATCACCATGAGATAGCCAGAAAAGAGACTATAGCCATAGTCAAAGAAAATGGTGGAACCACGGATGTCATTCAGGAGCACAAGACAATTTTGAAGTGATATGTGGAATTTGAGAATGTTGTGGAAATACCACAATGGAGGTGAGAGTATGGGTGTACCACAGAAAACCAGCTACACTGGTGGTACTTGAGGAGGAAATGGGAACAGTGACATGCGTATACGCGGACGCTCGGCCAACACCACTCAAGCAGTAGTTCACTGTTCAGAAGTGCCTGGACTCTGGTGCCAACTACTTTGAGCATCTCTTGTAATTGCAGAAGTCAAAAGTGATTTGTATTCATCTTTTGTTATCAGTATATCTTGAGTATTACAATTTGAATATAGTTTTTTCCTTCCTTAAAATGTATATACTCCTCTTGGTACTCTCCGAAGACACATCCTCAGTCCCACCATCCCTCTGTCTTGACAGCAAAGTATAAACAACACCTGTTTCTCAGGATGTCTCCAAAAGTCACGTGAACACATTAGTCCAAATAACAGCCCTTCCCATTGAATGTTCTGAGCCACTCTCCTCAAGAAGAGTGCCACTTGACCATTTGCTCTGGAAATAGCACATGGAGCTCCTGAGGGGTCTGGGACCCCCTCCTGCATTCTCCAGGACTTCTGAGTAAGAACAGAAGGGCTGATCTCTTCTAGAGTTGAAAGCCAAGCTCTCTCTGTAGACCACCAGCAGGACCCTCCAACCGTTTCATCAGGGTGATGAATGGCCACCAACCCCACTTACAATACCATTCATGATACAGTTCTGACTTTGTAACATTCAATATTGTTTCTCATGTTAACCATCTTCTATTACATAAAGCAGTTCTGCTATAATACTTGTTTTGAAAAGTATTCTAGGAAGAATAAAACAGTAGCATAGTTTTACATATGTTAAATGTCTAGAACAAATTTGTTCCAGTGTGATTGATATATTAGGGAACAGTCTGATCATAATCGAAATTTTACATTAGCTTATGTGCACTGTCATCTGCAAGAAACACTGCGAATGCAGATAATTGTATCTAGCTGAACCTGCCACACGGGAATACAAGAAACACAGACCTCAAACATCGCTGCACATGGCTGAGTCAACCACATCTAGTGTTGAGGCCTTCCATCCCATTTCAGAGGACCCTCCTTCTACCACCACACAATGATTGCAAGCAGCAACACTTCTGAAGCCCACTTCCACAAGTGGATTTCAAGGTGAAGTGTCATGCATATTGTGGCCTTATGTATTTCTCAAACATTTAATATAGGTAAAACTATGCTACTGTTTTATTCTTCTTATGTCTTCTGTGTCACTGATGAAGTTTTGCATGTGATGGCCCCAACTCATTTTCCCTATGATCCCTGAGGTTTCCATTGTGTGATTCTGCATACTATGGTAATATCTAGAACTTATCATATCCAGCCTGAGCAAGAGAGACACTTTCATCTCTATTTTCTAAAAATAGAAAAACTAGCCAGATGTTGTGGTAAGCACCTATAGCCCCAGCTACTCAGGAGGCCGAGGCAAGAGGATTGCTCAAATTCAGAAGTTCGAGGTTGCTGTGAGCCATGACGCCATGGCACTCTACCCAGGGTGATAGAGTAAGACTCTCTCAAAAAAAAAAAAAAAAAAAAAATAAATAACCAAATCTTTAACGAGCTAATGTAATGTACATATGTCCAACAGTGCAGGAGTATAGTAGCATTAGCTATCATCACCATCAATGTCATCATCCCACACTTCATGTCAGCAGAGACCATGGCATATAGGCCCTTAGGTAGTGCTCAGTGTCTTGCAATTGTCAATTATTTAACAAACATCTGCCTAACTGACTGACAGGTCAACAGTCACACTTGGTATTTCTTTCTAAATTGCTTTCAAGGGCTTTATCGGGCACCACCAGTGACAAATCATTCCTCCTCAGTAAGAAGGCTCAGAGAGGTTTTAATTATGTACTGGAAGGGAGACCAATCTCCCTGTTCTTCCAGCAGACCCTCTGCTTTCCACTGCTCTGTCCCACCTACCTTTAAGAAGTCAAAGTGCTTGAGCATCTGGGCTACTTTCTCAGCATTCCTCCCTTCATTGAGGAAATCCAACTCCAAAGGCAGGTTCTTCTTGGCTTCATCCACCAGCCACATAAACTCAAAGTCTGGAAATAGCTGTTTCACAGCCAGGACGAGCACCTGAAATCCACCAAGCACCCCATTAGTCAGCGCATAGCACCCACCATGGGTGGTACATTTCCTACCCTCCTGCTGGGTCATCCCTGGAGTACAGGTTGGTGGAAAACTGCTCCCCTGGGTTCCATCTCTGGAATCTAAGATGATCACAGCCCAACAGCCACTGGCAGTAACCATAACTACTGTCTGCTAAGTAGCACTCCCCATGTGCTCAGCACTTCACCTACTACTCCACTTAATCCTCACGACTCCAGATGTACACAGATACATATCCTAACATCCCCATTTCATAGATGAGGAAGCTAAAGCTCTGAGAAGTTGTATGATTTTTCACCAATTCACCCAGCAGAGGAAGTTCAGCGTCAGAATTCCACTTGGGTCTACCCAACTCCAAGGCCCTGCACTGAAGCACTTCACTCAACTGCTGCTGTTGCTACTCCCAGATTTGTTCTTCAGGGTCCTGTTTACAAAGCACTCAGAGGCTGTTTCAATTGTAACTGTCATTTTATTTCTTTCTTAAGCTGAAGGCTTAGTATTCAAGTGTTTATAATATTAGTTTCTATATTTTTTGCATGTCTAAAATATCATGTAATAAAAAATTAAACTGGAATAAGAAAACAAGGGTGGGCACGACAAGAGATAAAGGATTTGAATACTTGGATTAAAAACTTGGATTTTTGGCAATTTTGATCCACAGTAGATTCTTAAGCAATGAAGTGATAAAAGGGAGTTTTAGAAGACATATCTGGCATTCAGATGTCAATTGAATGATGTGAAATTAAACACCACAGGCCAAGAACAAGAGCCCAGTGATGTGTGCAGAGCAGATCCCTCCGTGGGCAGGGATCAGCCCTGAGGCTGCCTCACCACCTGGGCCCTGGCTTGGAGACGGTGTCACAACTACATGGGTGATGGCTCTACACCCATCTAAGACACATGGGTGATGGCTCTACACCCATCTAAGACACCTGAATTCCACTTTCCAGGATCCGAGTTCAGGCAAGAAATGTTCTACAGCATTTTGCTCCAGTCTAAAGTGAGTGAGCAAGGGTGATACCTGGGATATGAATGGTGTTCCAGAATTCCAAGAGGGATACACAGAAGGCACCTCCCCTGCTCTTCCATAAGCTCCCCTGTTGGCATTCAAAGCCAGGACTGGGGAGAACCATTGGCTGATGATCCCAACAACTCTTGATATAGATTACAGTCCAAGTTGTCTGATACCATCTTCTCCTGGTATAGCACACAGCAATGAGCAAGAACTGAAAAGCCATTGGCCCCGGTATCAAGAGACCTTCCCCTTTCAATCTCTCCAAAAGGACTTATGGGGCCATAACCAAGAGCCTTGTCTTGTGCTTCTTTTTGCCCTGGTCTATGATATTGTATCCAACAAGGCATTAGGCTCATGTGACTCAAAAGAAATGAATCTAATGCTGGGCCATTAACTAAGAGGCACTTACAGCTTTATTTGTAAGCCCTTTGTCCTTGGTAATATACCAGATGCTATTCTGAAGGAATCACCACACAGAGTTATTACACTCGATTTCTACCAAAGCCCCTTTTAATTATATTAGGATGTAGTTTAATTTATTTTCAGTCCTGTCTGGTCTTTCATGGGCTAGACCTGTGACCTTACGATAATCAATTTAGTGTACGTTTTGTTTCTATTTGTGTCACATGAGACCAGGAGGGGGAGATGGCAACAGAGAGGCCTGGACGGCACATGTCAGGCACAGGCACCTGGGCATGGCAGCCTCCAGACATCACATCTTGTCACAGTGCCCTCTGATGGCCTTCAGGGGCCACCAAAGCTGGGTGATCTTGTTTGTGTCCAACACATCATTACATCATTGCTCAGTGCCTCTTAGTTAACAGCCTAGCTTCAGATTCATTTCTTTTGGATCACACATGCCTAATGCCTTGTTGGACATAGCACAGCAGGCACACAGGTAACAGAAGTGCCTCACCAGGCCCGAGCTGTGGCGATACACCCATCTAAGACACCTGAATTCCACTTTCCAGGATCCGAGTTCAGGCAAGAAATGTTCTACAGCATTTTGCTCCAGTCTAAATTTCAGTGGGCCTTGCCCACTCAGGGCAAGGAAAGGAGAGACAGTCAGGTTCCCTTATTTGTTCAACTAGTATTTACTGATTATCCTCTAGGTAATTACCCTGGATCATACATGAGCATATA
This sequence comes from Perodicticus potto, assembly GCA_963574655.1. Lineage (NCBI taxonomy): Eukaryota > Metazoa > Chordata > Mammalia > Primates > Lorisidae > Perodicticus > Perodicticus potto. The sequence goes on from CAUYRH010131983.1 coordinate 39,410, forward strand.
CAGGGAGCTACCTGTATATTCTATATAGCCTAGTGAGGCCTATACCAGGGGGTAAGGGGGAGAATCTTCTGACCAAACAGTAATTCCTCATCATTTACTGTATGGCCATTGTTACTTGCAAAATTTTAAATTAGTATTAATATCCAAACAGCACTGAAAGGCACATTAAAGATTTTTTTCTGTTATTAATCAATTACATAATTAGTCATTACTAACACTATTGGTTATTATTAATACCTGATGCCATTAATCATAAAAGCAGGCATAGATTTAATTGATAGTAATTGCTAATAACTAATTAATAACCCCCCAAAACTTTATAGTACTCATAACTCTGGTTTCTCAAGCATTCTGTGGGTTGTGGGCCAGCCTCTTGGTTAAACCAAAAAGGCTTGTTTGAATGGAAGTCAGTGGTTCTTAGCTTTATGGGAGGTCACCATTCCCTTTATGGAAGGTTATCAATTGGAAAACCTAATATCAGCTATGAAGCCCAAAAAATGTACAAACTCACATAATTTTTTACATAATTCAGGGGATTCTCCTACCCCTTGAAATTCACTGGGTCACTGGAGAAGGAAGATCAGGTTAAGAGTCATCTGGACCAAGTAGTTTTGGATTGCTGCCATTTTAGACTTTTCTTGTCTGAACAAAGTAAAATAAAACACCTCAGTTTCACCTTCTGTTTTCATTTAACTCCCTTCTTAAATGAATCTACTTAGCCTTCCCTAAGTAGATCCACTTCAGTTTTTCTTTTTGACAGCAACAATCAACTAAAATAAAACAGGGGTTACTATCAATTCAACTTTTGAATTGTTCTCCCAAAATGCATCTTTTCCATAAAATTCTTCCAACAGCCAATGTTTCCACCAGCATCTACCACATACTCAACACTTAGGAGATGTTTACCGAATACTCACATGAATAAATGAGTGAATAAAGGAAGGAACAAGTGAATATTTCAAAGAGTCTGTCTTCTCCTGAGACAACTACATATTCATATCTGTATTATCCAAAGGGATTGAGTTTTTCTGTTTCTGAGATTTTGATGGAAAGAGCAAGTACTTCTAAGTTTGGGGGAGCTATAGTTTCAGAATACCTGAGGATCCCCTACTTGATCTGGAACCTTATAAATCAATCAAGATACATTTAAAAATTAATCCTCTCTTACAAGCAAAATAATAAAACTACTTAGGTCACTGGCTCACAGGAGGAAAAAATAAATTGTGGTCCACAAAGAAATATAATGGGAAAAATGAAGAGTCACATAGAAGTTTGAAAACTAGCAACTGCTATTTATATTAGCCAAAAAATGGGAATTAGCATTATTTAGTACCTACTATGTGACAGGCACTGTGCCACAAGATACTTTACAGATGCCCTCTCATTTAATCTTCTTGCCAATTTTACATGGAAGAAAACAGGCTCCTAGAGGTCAAGGTCACATACTTTATAATTGCCAAAACAGGATCTGCACCCAAGTTTTTCTTGTTCTTACTTTATTCAGCCCTGCCTCATGCAATACAATATAGGACGACACAATAGGAAGCTCAAGATAAGACACAGAAAGAGCTTTGTAAACTCTAAAATGCAACTGAAATGCAAGTTACTGTTATCAAGTTATTATGTATTATAAAAGAAATAATGTTCTACAGAAAAACAGCACACTACACAGAACGCCTGTACCAATCTGAGCTGGTAAAAATGAATGTCCGACAAGGATCGAAAATCAATTCAGAGTGATGTAAATAGCTTGCCATTCATGGGATTTATCTTTGTTCTGATAAGTTATTAAAGTACACATTTTTTAGAAAATAGAATTATATTGTGAAGAGAAGTTTCCATGGGATGGCCTACGCCTCTGGATATTTTTACATATATTCTTTAAAATAAAATCACTGTTGGATTCTGCCAACACAAACATTACCTAGCCACCCACTGCTCAATCAACACACTTAGTAAAGAAATAAGATGACAGACAGCATGCCCTGAAAAAGCTGCTCAAGAAAAGATAAAAAACATGACTGTCACAGGTTATTCTTCATTTTTAGAGGCCCTTGGGATCAGCCAGATGACATCAAGTGGTTCTCAGGCCATAGAATTCTGCTCCAACATAGCAGAGAGCCTTGGGAACTGGTAGTACATGGGGGGTATAGTACTTGACCATGAGTTAGTTTCCTTAGGGATGATAGAGCAAGTGGGTGTTTATCATCAATCAGAAGCTTGAGAGATAACCAGGAGTGATACAGCATGGTCAGGACCTGGGGATTATGGTCTTTCCTCAGCTCACAGATCATCTATCTGGGTTCTACCTTGCCCTCAAGCAGTGAGAATGGCAAGGAGATATGGCCTGCTAAGCTCCCTACTAATGTGGGCAGAAAGGAACTGCTGCAAAGCCAGCCCGCCAGCAGAGGGATGGACTATGCTTCGTCGGTTCACCCTTTCTTGCTGAATCATTGTTCCAATCTCTAGGCCCAATTAGTCTGGCTCTGGACAGCCACTCAAATCAATAAGAGTCACTGGCTATACATCTAGAAGTAGAGTTGCCCCAACTGTTAAAGGGACAATATCAGGTGATAATGACAAAGCTGAAAAACATCCTTGCCTGTGCCTTTCTCTTTTGTGCAAAGTCATTTGACACCATCAGACTCACTGAACACCCTTTACTGAGAATCAGCCTCCATTCTCTGCCATCATTCAGCAGTCTATCCCAGACAATGTCCCCATTCCCCAAGAGAAGTGACAGGTTCACAGGAGAAACAAAACACTAGTGTGGCATGTGCTATTGGGTACAACCTAGCAGCCATGTCCCCTACCTTCCTGGCTAACAGAACCCCAATTTTGTGCATCATTCATGAAAAACATCAGCCTGAGACGGTGAATCGAGATTGGTCTAAGCCAACAGAGGTGGTCTCATTTCTCTTGCTAAGTCTGATTTAGGCACTGGCATTCCTTCTGGCCAAGAAGAAACAAAGGGGATTCTACTAGGGAACTCCTTTTTTACAGAGGACATGGGAGGTAGGGGGAACAGGCCCTCTTTGGCATCTGGGCATACCTTCGTTATAACAACAGGAACTACTACAGCTGTTTTGAGCCCCTCAGGGACACCAGCCAGGAAGGTGAGGTGGCAGAGTGAAGGATGGGAAGAACCTGGGGCCTTACAAATCACAATGAGATGCTGAGTTAATCCAGTTGATCCAACTTCCAGATATCTTCCCATGTGAGATAATATGGACTATTATCTATTCTACTTTCAGTGGGATTTTCTGATTCTTGGAGCCAAAAGTAGCCTAACTATACAACCAGTAGTCCCCACTTCCTTGCTCAAAAGTCTCACTCCTGTAGACCTTTACACACACACACACACATACACACACACACACCCATCCTTATAACAGATCTATGTTTGGATTTGTAAGATCACCTCTTAAAATGCAAATATACAGAGGCTAAAACTATTAGTCACTCTCTCTTTAGAGTGAATTGCTTTAATCAAATCGCCTTCCTCTAAAGACCAGGCTGTGCTCAATGACACAGTGGTGAGAAACCTGAGGCCCACATATGGCCCCTGGATCCATGAGTGCAGCCTTTTGACTGAATCCAAATTTTACAGAACGAATTATTTTAATAAAACTAACCTATGGGGAAGAGCAATGGGCAACAGGAACAAAGCAGGAGGGCACAAAATACCTGAAACTGTCATGAAATGAGACACAGAAGGCCATGCAGAAAGGTAGCTTTGCCTCCCCTCTGTCTCTGAATTTCTGGTGGCTAACACAGCCCTCAGGGCCCCTAAATATCATCCTTCTGCCAAGAATCTCTGAGCACCTTTCTGAAGTTTTCATTCCTAAAACCAAGATGTGTTTAGGTCTGGACTCCAGTTGGGCTCTTCTTGCTTTTATAGCAGAAAACGACCCAGCCAGGGCTTTTTCCACCACAGACCAAGCCCAGTGAGAAGACAATGCCACCCGGTACTACTGCTAATGCTGATGGTCCTTGGGGGCTGGTAGCCTTAGGCTTCCTTCCCAGCTGTTCTGAAGGCTATGAGCATGGGTCTTGGGTCTGCCTTGTGGTCCCAGCCCCAGCGCTGCCTCAGCCACAGCCAAGGAGCCACTCTGTACTCTGCACACAGCCTGCCAGGCTGTGCTTCCCAAGAAAAGCATCTGATGCTTATCTTGGAGGCAGATGCCAAAATCTTTATTGCTGCTATTTCTATGACCTTATAGCAAACATTACTTGGGAGAGCCAGCTAGACTCTGAGCAGAGAAAAAGCGACAGCTGTCCTCCCAGCCCGAGTGGGCCCTGATGGCACTGCTGGGCAGAGGTAGGTTTCTGCCTGACTCAGGAGTGGCTGCTGGGAATCAGGAAACCCAGGAATCCTCTGAGACTCCTGTTTCTTTCCCAGCTCTGGCTGTTCCACAACCCCTGACAGATGCTCAAAAAAATCAAGTTTCCAGGTGGATGCCTAGTGCCCCTCAGCAGCCCTGCCCCTTCGCCCCGATCAGCTCCCACTTCCATTGCACACAGCAGCTATTCCAAACCTTCGCCCCCCTCAAGTCTCCAATGCCACCTCCTACCCCCTCATTCTTAGCAGATGGTCTCACTGGGCAAGGTCACCACAGTCCTGAGCCCCACATCTGTGACCTGGCTCCCACTGGGCAAGCTCAGCATGGTCCCGGGCCCCACATCTATGACCTGGCTCCTGGGCAAGGTCACCATGGGCCCAGGCCCCACATCTGTGACCTGGCTCCCACTGGGCAAGCTCAGCATGGTCCCGGGCCCCACATCTGTGACCTGGCTCCCACGGGGCAAGGTCAGCATGGGCCCGGGCCCCACATCTGTAACCTGGCTCCCACTGGGCAAGCTCGCCAAGGTCCTGGGCCCCACATCTGTAACCTGGCTCCCACTGGGCAAGCTCACCAAGGTCCTGGGCCCCACATCTGTGACCTGGCTCCCACTGGGCAAGGTCACCGCAGTCCCGGGCCCCACATCTATGACCTGGCTCCCAGTGGGCAAGCTCACCAAGGTCCTGGGCCCCACATCTGTGACCTGGCTCCCAGTGGGCAAGCTCGCCATGGTCCTGGGCCCCACATCTGTGGCCTGGCTCCCAGTGGGCAAGCTTGCCACAGTCCCGGGCCCCATATCTGTGGCCTGGCTCCCACTGGGGAAGCTCTCCACAGTCCCGGGCCCCACATCTGTGACCTGGCTCCCACTGGGCAAATTCATCACAGTCCCGGCCTCCACCAGGTAGGCCCAGCTGCTGAGCTCCAGAGAATCACCTCTTCTTTTTGTCTCTCCACTTTGAGAGTGACAGTGATGACTATGCTGATTACTGCCTCACCATCCCATCTTGCTTCTCAGCAGTTCTGTCTCTGATAATCCCAATTTTCTGTTTTAAATTAGATATCTACAGCAGTTTCTTTTATTCTGAATGAACCTAGTCTGATATATAATAGTCTCCCAATAGTCTTGCTTTCTGAGGTTTCAGTTACCTGTGGTCAACTGCCCTGAAAATAGGTAATTTTTTTTTTTTTTTTGCAGTTTTTGGCCGGGGCTGGGTTTGAACCCGCCACCTCTGGCATATGGGGCCAGCGCCTTACTCCTTTGAGCCACAGTTTAATATTTTAAGAGACAGAAAAAAAGACAGAAGAGAAAGGCCACATTCACATTACTTTTTTTAATTTTTTTTCTTTTTTTTGAGACAGTGTTGCTCTGTTGCCCTTGCTAGAGTATAGTGGTATCATATCATAGCTCATAGGAACCTCAAACTCCTAGGCTTGAGCAATCCTCCTACCACAGCCTCCTGAGTAGCAGGGACTACAGATGCCCACCACCACACTTGGGTAATATTTCTATTTTTTGTAGAGACAGGGTCTTGCTCTTGCTCAGGCTATTCTCAAACTCCTGAGCTCAAGCTATCCTCCAACCTTGGCATCCCAGAGTGCTAGGATTATAGGTGTGAGCCACCGTGCCCCGCACAGATTACTTTTATTACAATATATTATTCTATTTTATTATTAGTTACTGTTGTTAATCTCCTGCTGTGCCTAATTTGCAAATTAAACTTTACCATAGGTACGTACATACTATGTCTAAGAAAAAACAGTATGCATAAGATTCAGCATTTTTCAAGATATCAGGTACCTTCTGAGGGTCTTGGAACAAAACCTGAACCAATAAGGGTTGGTAACCCAAACTTAACCATTTAAGCCAGAAACTGAAGGTGGCTTGTCTCCTCCTTGCTCATACCAGCACTTGCCCCCACCCCGCATCAAGCCACAGGGTCCTGATAACTCCACCCTGAGCCCTGCATCCCCTCCACCCTCCCTGCCTTGCTTCCCTCCATTGTTTCTCTCTCGACCAATGCAGCAGCCACTCAGTCTCCCAGCTACAGTCTTTCTGCCTACCCATACATCTTCCAGACTGCCAACAGATTTTTACTTCTAATGCACATCTGATCATGACAGTTCCCTGATTAAAATTCTTAAATGGTTTCCCACTGACTACAGGAGAAAATCAGATCTGCTCAGGTCCACAAATATGTACTGAGCCTTGCCTGTGTATACCATTCTACACCTTAGCTGGAATGAAAGGCCCCTCCAGGTTCTGTCCTGCCTGCCTTCCCAGCCTCATTTCTAGCCACCCCTGGGTCATACTACCTGATACAAATGAAGTCCTCCAAGCACAGCCTGATCCTCTAGGATTGAGGTCTTCACACATCCTGTGCTATCTTTCCCCTGCCTGGTATCCCCTGGACACTCCCATCCATCCAGGCACAGTGGTCCATGGCACTCTGCAAATACCCCTCTGACAGAGCTCATGTCCCCACACTGTCTCCTCTCTAAATGGGGAGCTCTGTAAGAGAAAGATGAAGCTCACTCACTCGTGTGTCCCCAGCACTGACCATGTACACGAAGAGCCCCTCCATTTACGTGTTATGTTTGGTTAAGGTAAGTTGAAAGAGTGAGCAAAAGAAAGAGAAAGAGAAAAGGAAGGAGAGGGACATGCTGGCATGTCAGATAGATCACTGACCTGTCTGTGCAGGGTGCTGGCTACCTCCCCAAGCAGTGGGTAGCTCATCCTCTTTCTCCCCTGAGCTGAGGTAGAGAGCTAGAAAAGGGCTTTTTCCATGGCCACTTTCAGGCAGGTAAGTTTGTTCATTCAAAACAACTATCAAATAAGCAAACCTGCAATCTGCAAAAATATTTCTATGTGATCTGTATGTTATATTTACATCCCTGTACACCACATACTTCCTTTTGTTATAATTTAACAAATTAAGATGTAACTTTTTATAATCCCAAGGAAATCACCTTTGGTTCATCTCATTCCTGCAACATTCCTGTGAGGTTCCCTCCCCCTCAGCCCCAGCAGCTGTTCAGAGTGTTCTGAGAACATCACAGGAGTTTCCAAGGACAAATCAAGAAGTGACAACCCTGCCATGGGCTCTTGTGATCCTATCGTGGTGTCAGCCCTCCTCTCCCACTCTGCTACTCAAGGGCCACCTTCACCCACCAGCTGCCAGGTTCCTGGGGAAAGGCAGACTGAGGACAAAGTTAGGAGAAAAGGCTCTCACCTCCATCAGGAGAATGTCCTTCGAGCTCTGGGCCTGCACCTTCGGGTGCTGGACCTTCACGGCCACCGTCCGCCCATCATGCAGCACTGCCTTGTGGACCTGGGCCAGGGAGGCTGCCCCCAGAGGGGTATCGTCGAAGCTCATGAACAAATCATGGATCTGTGGAGAGAGGAGGGAGGGCAGAGCAATTGAGAAGACGACCCAGTGCAGTGAAGGGGCCTGGAAGACAGGCCAGAGTCAGGGATGCGATGCCCTCACGATGGATTTTCCGCTTTATCAGTTGCAGGCCCTTCGCCACCGTGGAGATCCGCAGCAGGCATATGGAGAAAAGGGGACAGAAGACACAGGTGGAGAATGTGTCCTCCTCATACATGTGCACAGTGTCCCTGAGCACCTCCTTCAAAGAAGGCCAAAGAGTGCTGTCTGGAATGTTCAGAATCGAGGATCATCCACCTATTTAATTATCCACCTTTGTGCCTCCTGGGAGCTCACACATGACAATCCAAACTTAACAGAACATGGGCTCAGGACAGGGATCAGATACTTCAGTTCCACCAACCAAGAGAGCTCAGAGAACCCTCAGCAGAGGCTCCAGACCCAACAACCTGCCCAGGCAGCAGCCTCAACATGGGTCCCAGAGCCCACTGCAGCCCAGCCACCCGGGCGAGATCCTAGGGCTGCAAGCCAGACCATGGCTTTTGGGCCTCACCTGCAGTAACAACCAAAGACAGCCTGGGGACCCTTACTTCCCTCTCTACCTCACATTCTCTTTCTGCAAAGTGGAAATCCTACTCCTACTCTTCTTCTCCTCCCTTTTTCTTTCCTTTCTTACCTCTTAGAAATGCCACACCAATTCTCCCAAAAGAAACATTCTTTCTGACTTGAGCAGTCACACCTCCCTATACGGTCCACACATAAATATTCTACCAGATGGAAAGGAGGCCCCTAATGGCCTTTTCCAACAACGGCCAAGCCTGAACTCCTAATCCTCTCATTTCTTTAAGTCTCTGTACAGCATCGAGAGTCTGGGAAGTCCAGCCGATCACACACACACAGCACAGATATGCACAGATGGATGAGTGCCGTGCCTCCCTCCCGTCCCCGCAGGCTCTCACACTTTGAGGCCTGTTCGGTCTGTGCCCCTTCCTCTCGGTACCCTCTCTTCCAGAGCCCCTCTGCCCTGCGCGGCAGCCCCTCTCCTCAGACATCAGAAATCCCCACAGCCACCATCCCACCTCTTCTACTAGGCTGCACCACCTCCTAGCTAATCTCATCTCATAAATCAGTGCCTCCAGCCCTGTCATCATTTTTGGAGCTCTCACTAAACTCATCCCATTATCAAACATCCTACCCAGACCAAAGGCCTAGGCCACATGAAGAAGAGGTACGTCTGGGACTGGCCTCCTGTCCTGTGTCCTCCTCACTGAATTCGTACTGGAGCCCCTCCTGCCACTGGCGCTCCCTGCTCTCCCACAATGCACTTGTCTTTTCCCTCCTTCCTCAGTTTGAGGCTCCCTAACAGTAGATTCTTCCCTCTTCAGCCGCCCTAACCGCCCTGGCACTAAGAACACAAGAACCTTTCATCATGAGCCTGGGCTTGGTACGGGAGGACCCCAGGACATCACCCCTATAAACTCCACTAGAACATCAACTCCGAACAGGCAGGGTTTTTTTGTCTGTTTTGCTTACTGCTTAATTCCCTGCACCTAAAACAAGACTGGAACTAGATGATGCCAAATAAACATTTGTTAAATAAATGGATCCATCATTCTCTCTATTGCAGAAGATGTAAATCAACCTTTTTTTCCCTGGGAACTCCTGGGCCACAGATTGGTACCAGTCTGCGGCCTATTAGGAACTGGGTCACACAGCAGGTAAGTGAGCAAAGCTTCATCTATATTTAAAGCCACTCCCCATCGCTTACATCATTGCCTGAGCACCATCTCCTGTCAGATTCCCACCCCTGCATCCAGTGGTACCAAAAAGGTTGGGGACCACTGAGCTAGATCTTTCTGCTCCCACACTCCTCTTAATCCAAAGACCTCAAAATCCAAAATGGTAAAAGCACAGGTCACACATGAGATTCACCTAAGCAGACTCCACCAGCCACTCCAAGGTGAGTATGGGACCCTGTCCTGACCACTAAGAACCCTGAAGACCCCTGGCCACACAAAATGATTCAGAGATGACACATGACTCAACTGGTCCAATCAGACTCAACTACTTTACTTTTGATTGAACTACAAAAGAGATGCTTTCTTTCTTTTGAACTTGGACATAAAAACACATATAAGCCTGGAGTAGAGCTGCTGAGGGTCACAGAGCAGCAACAAAAAGCAGAGCCAAGGGATAGAGAGAGTGAATCCTGTTCACAGAGCTGAAGCCTGTTGATCTAGCCATGCCTGAGGACCCACCCAGTAATTCCTTTCTTAGCTTAAGCCAGTTTAGGTGTTCTGTCACAAGTGAAGGGGCTCTGACTACACAGTGTGTCCTCAGGCCCCAGCTGGGATAAATGGATGAAGCACAGGCCAAGTGCCCACCACCCCCAAAGACTCAGTGAGCCTGAGTCCCATTCTCTCCCCTCCTTCTTGCTGGGTCAGGGATCTAGGAAACGAAGGGAAGGTAGAGTTCCAGCAACAGTCCCAGCCACTGCATAATAAGATCCACACCAAGTCCCTTGGGAAACCTTCTGATAATTCCTAAAGTAGCACTAAGGAGAAGGTTTCCTAGTGCAGAGCTGTGAATTCAGACCCTCATCCTCCAGGCACCAAGACTGGCCCAATCTTCCTGCTGCAAAAGGACTTGGGGGTCATTTGACCTCACTCCTGACCCTAAGCCTCCACCTAGCTCCCAGGAACATCTGTTTGTTGTCAGAGAAAGACAATCAGTTTTCAAGCCAGTGTCATTGCAGGGGCACTGCAGAGTCATTGCAACTGAAAAGTGACATGGCATCACTAGGGCCATGTGGCAAGAACAGCTGCCAAGAGCACCCCACAGGGAGGTGGGGGAAGGAAAGGGCTAAGATAAGCAGATTCTAATTTTCAGGGTGAGAGAAAACCCGGCCTACCATACCCTCAGGAGCCAGAAAGAGGGCTTCCTACAGTCCCCTGACCCCAACCTGGGATTAAGGGGCCCTAAGATACCACCCAAGTCCAGCAGACAACTCAGCACCCTGAACAATGTCCAGGTGCAAGGACTTGCCACATTCCCAGTTTCACCAGTGGAAACCCAAAGAGGCATGGGAAATGAAGATGCGCCACTCACAGGCACAGGGAACTTGCCCCGCAGATGCCCAGCCTACAACCTCCCCCAGCACCCCTGCAGCCATCCCATCCCTCTCTATCAGGAAGCAAGTCACACGCCCACACTCTCCTGTGCTTAAATGAGCACACACTCATGCACACACACAATAATTGATTGCTCATGGATGTTCCTAGCTGGCTTATAAAAAAGGTAATTAAAGATTGGTGCTGGAGCCTGTAATTAAATATGAATAAAGTATCTCTAAATGGAACCTTGATTCAAAGTGTTCAGTGGAAGTACTTTATGCTGATAGACAGTTAAGAAAAATAGACCCTGTCCCGAAAGCAGAATTATACCCCCCATGCAGCTAAAACAAACGCCACCCACCTCCAATCAGGCCCAATCCCCCAGCCCTTTCAGCAGAAACCATTAGCAGAAACAAACTGCAGCATTTGCAGCAATTAGATTCAAGCAGGGCCCTCTGCTGCCTCCAGTCACTCACAGAAACTTGTCTCCCTTTCTGAGGCTTTCTTTCCCATTCCCTTTTTTTTTCCTACCCCTCCTCTGGGTCTGGTGGCAAAATCAATTAAGTAAAACAATTGCAATTTAATATGACTAGTTATGTGCTTTTTAATTACTGTCGGCCCATAATTCAAATATATCGATGTCCCTGTCTGGAAAATGAAAAATAATTGGGAAAAAAGTTTCTCTAGCTTTGGTTTATCTCTGTGTGTGTGTGTGTGTGTGTGTGTGTGTGTGTGTGTACACAAGCATGGTTGCACACAAAGCATATGCACACATAAGTGTAAAGGAGGGGAAGTGTTTGCCTTTTTATGAGCAGAAACACATCAGAGGGGTAAGAGGAAATGTGTCATCCCCAAGGGGCTTAGCAAATGGGGGTGCTGCTAAGTCTTCAACAATCTGGCTTCAGCTGGAGCTTGGGAATCAAGAGACCCTGTGACACCAAACCCAAGTCAAAGGGCAGAGAGATTCTCCAGACGGTCAGCTGTGCAGATGCCCAGCAAGCCAGGTTATTGGGTAGTGTTTCTAAAATGCCACATTGGGCAACCAAGCACTGGCCAAGATCTTCATTTGACCCAAAATAAGGTGATTGGGAGTCATGATCTTCTGCGGAAACCCCACTATGACTCTTAGGGCAATTGTGCTTGGGACATCTTAGCTAGCCTCACCGACATCTGCAGCCTACCCAGCTCAGGCCCCACACGGTGACAGGCCCACCAGTCACAGGCTGGGGCATGGCCTGGATTTTCCAAAATGGCCCAATTTCTAATATTCCAGCCACTGTGCTCATACTCCAGCACATCAGGCTGATTGTGGTTTCAGAAACTATATCACCGTATCAATAATGCATCTCACAAACTCTGAATGGTCTGGCTCCAGACACAAACAGATCCTGCCTCAAAGCAGGCAAGTCCAGGCCTAGATGCCGAGGCCAGGCAGTTCCTGCTCAAGAGCTGGGGAGACTGCCCAGGTCACCTGAGGCAGAACTGACACAGGGCAGGTTACTATGGCATCAGCGGCAGCAGTCTCAAGAGGGCCCACCCCATGCCTGGCTAGGTGCCAGTTGCCATCCACGGGAGCCGGGGAGGGAGAGAGACAAGCCTCCATCTGTGCTAATGGAAGTAGCTGGAATGGACCTTACCTACCCGCTCCCACCCCTGTCTAAGGCAGACAAGACGGAGCTAGCCAGCAACAACTCTGCAAAACTCTGACATCTGCCTGGGCAGAAAACCCACCACCACCTATCTGGCTCCTCTGCCTGGAGCCCAGCTCCATCTCCCAGAGCCACTTCCCAGGGCCCTGCCCCAGGCATCCCTACATTGTATAATCACCCTACCAGAAGATACCCCATTTTGCTGCAATTCCTGCCCCTCACCCTTAAACATGTCTGGTCTGTATTCTACTACTTCGAGGTCATTTCTGAACCTTCCAAGGTGACACTTAACAGTGACAGCAAAAAGTGGCAAATGTACACTCATTTTAAAATATGTTCATAATTTTTGGCTCGGCGCCTGTGGCTCAACGGGCTAAGGCGCCAGCCACGTACACCTGAGCTGGCGGGTTCGAATCCAGCCCGAGCCCGACCAACAACAATGACGGCTGCAACCAAAAAATGGCCAGGCGTTGTGGCAGACGCCTGTGGTCCCAGCTACTTGGGAGGCGGAGGCAAGAGACTCGCTTGAGCCCAGGAATTGGAGGTTGCTGTGAGCTGTGGTGCAACGACACTCTATTCAGGGTGACCAGCTTGAGGCTCTGTCTCAAAGAAATAAAATAAAATATGTTCACAATTTTTTTTAAATGAATAGCAAATAGTTTATTGGTAAGTATATGGTTTCAATGGCAGTAATAAATTCACTTGAACAGGAGACAATAATCAAGTCAAAACAATAAATTTTTACTAATCATCAGAAAATCTGTGGCCATGGGGGCTGTCACATAGAAATCCAAAATCACTCAGAAGCCAAATCTTAAAGAAGATCTGTCCTCTTATTAGTCCATATGGAATAGGTCCATAGTACCTCAAAATCTGTAGAATTCTGGCTGGGTACAGTGGCTCACACCTGTAGTCCTAGCACTTTGGGAGGCCAAGATGGGCGGATTGCTTGAGCTCAGGAGTTGAAGACCAGCCTGAGCAAGAGGGAGACTCCATCTCTAAAAATAGCCCAGCGTTGTCGTGGATGCCTGTAGTCCCAGCTACTCGAGAGGCTGAGACCAGAGAATCACTTGAGCCAGGAGTTTGAAGTTGCTATGAGCTATGATGATACAGCACTCTACAGAGGACAACACAGTGAGACACTGTCTCCAAAAAAATGAAATCTGTAAATTATCACCTTCTAATCAAACATGACCTGTTGGCACATAACTATGACTTTTAAAGAAATCTGATGAACTAGTAGTGAGGATTTTGCAATCACAATGTCACCTCTTTGGATACCATAGAAGTATCAACTAAGGTTTTCTGCAAAAACAATATCTGAATTTTTAATTGTAGGCTCCACTGATGGTCCAGAACACATAACACCACCACCAATGTATTCAAAAGTACATTGAGCTATACAGCTGTACTGAACGGTATAGCCAACAAGTTGAAATGGTTTTCCCAGAACACCACGAAGCACAGTTATTTCTATGTAGCCTCTGCCGCCATTGGCCATAGGTCTACTCTACATTACCTCCAATTTTTAGGGAAAAAGCAGATGACAGAGAGGTTCACATGGTAAAGAACCAAGCTTCCTGCTAACAGTGAGCCCAACTGGAAGCAATCCTCCAGCCCCAGACAGGCCTTCATATGACTGCAGCCCTGGTCAACATCTTGACTTCAACCTCATGAGAGGCTCTCAGACAGAATCATCTAGTAGGTCACTCACAAATTCCTGATCCACGGAAACTGTAAGATTAACAAATGTTTGTTGTTTTAAGCCACTAAATTTTGGAGAGTAATTTGTTAGGCAGCAATAGTGAACTAATGCACCCAAGCACAACCATGCCAGACATCACTAATCGGTCACAGCATCCATTCCTGCTCAGCCCAGATGATGCCTTGGAATCTCCCTCAACTCAGTGCTCCAGGCAGCCACTACTAATTGACCAGAGTTAATACATGAAATGAAGCCAATTTGCCATTCCTTAGCCTAAGCCAATCAGACACCACGTATTTACTGCAGGTTGTCACATAACAGAAACCATGTTAGGTATGCAGGCCAAAAAAACAGTCTCTGGCCATGGAGACACCTCACAAGGCAACTACCTCTCAGAAAAACACACTTGCATTTTAGAAGGGCCTGCTAGAGATAGTGCCTCTTATCCACTGTGGCCGTACCCAGTCCTAAAGGGAATGTCTGGCGAGTTAAGAGGAGGAGGGCTCCAATGTGGCCATGCAGATGCAGGACAGTCAGAGAGACAGACATCAGTGTCTCTCCCTCCCCACTCCAAGTCTGGTCTTCAGCCCCACTCAACAGCTGCCCTGCCTCTAAAAAGGAATACCCCCACTCTCAGCTTTCCACACAGAGCAAATTATTATAATAAAAATAATAACAGCAATAACAGCTCGAGGACACATAGACCTTGTCTTCCATGGAGTTCTGTGTTCTTTCTGGGGTTCTGAAAGATCAAACTGTCTGTTCTGCAGAGCCATTAAGGTACTGCTACCACCACTCTGGGAAGAAAACGAAACATCAGTAGCAGAACCCAAAGCCCTCCTGACAAGTGTCAACCCCAGAAATCATAAAATAGCATCCCTCGTGGAGGCTGGCACAATGCTCAACTCTTACCCATCGCTGGGCATTGCAGGTCAGAGCAAGCTTCTTTCCTCCTACAAGATGGTAGCCAGCAGCTGACCCAGAGGGACGCAGGAAGCCTAGGGCAGCCACACTCCAGGATGGCTGTGGATATGCTCTGCCCCCCGACACACTTGACAGCTCGTCAGGACAGCTGGGCCTGACAGACAGTGATTCCAACACAAGTACTAGGTCACACTGCCCAGGCTCAAATCCTGGCTCTGTGATGCACTAGCTTGGGCAAGTTACATAACTCCTCTGTGCCTCAGTTTCCTTAACTGTAAAATGGTTATTTTTATACTGACCTCATAAAATAGGGCCTGTAAAAGCCCCCCAATAACTGTGGTAGGAGTGTGGATACCTCCGCTAATGCCTCCAGTGAAGAGGGCAGAGGGGTATAAGGAAGAGTAACTCCGGTCCCTCAGTCCTACCCTGTCAAGGAGCATATAAGCTCCCCCCCATCCTGGTGTCCCCCACAGACTGCCAAGCTTCCTACCTAGCCCATCCCGCTTCCTCCCTTCTATCCACCACAAGCAGGTAGGGTGAGGTTTGCAAATTCAAGCTAATCATGTCACTTCTCTCTACTCAAGTCCCTTCATCAACTTTCAGGAGACAAAACCCTGATTGAGACTCATGGGGCCCAACCCTGCCTACCTGTTCTGCCCCACCTCCTTGCTCTGCTCCAACCAGATGGCCTCTCTCAGCCACCAGCACACTTGTGCCTACCCACTTTTGCTGAAGGCTTTTATACAGGCCGTCCCCTCTGCCTGGAAGGGTCTCTGTGCCCTACTCATCCTCAAATCACAGCTCAACTGTCACCTACTCTGAGAAGTCTCCCCTGCGCACATAGAATTCATATGCTTTCCTTGAGGGCAATTACCTCAATTTACATTTGCTTATTTAATCTCTCCCTTCCCTTCTAGACTAGACTCTTCAGTTTTTGCTCAGCACTGTATCCAAAGTCCCTGACATATAATTGGCGCTCAGTATTTCCTAATGAGTGGATGGCACTGAGGTCAGATTTCTCTTGTCCTTTTCACAGGGAGGGGACCTTGAGCTTTACAGCTGACCCAGGATAGCTGAAAAACCTCCCAGAGCTTCCTTGGTGCTGGGCCCTCGAGAGCCATGGGTGGAGGGACTCTATGGAAATGTGGTGATGATAATGATTAATAAAAAGCAGATAAACACCCAGTGTGGCTGGCTGGCCTGGGGAGCCATCCATTAGAGCTGTCATTCATTAGGGATGGGGGAGGGAGCAGGCCAATCAGATCTCCTCAGTTTAACCGAACCTTCTGTAAATTGTAGGCTGCAGGCACTGACATTTGATAAATTATTCTTCATAATCCACCACTGGCTGTCATAAATCTAATCTTTCAGCAGTCCCCATCTTAATAACTCCTATAGCCTCACAGGGTGACATGTCAATGTCCCTGCCTATAACAGAGATCTCCATGGTAAAAGAGACCAGAGATCCTGGGCAGAGGGCAGGATAAACCAGAGAACCTTGCAGCCAGGGCCCAGACCAGGTAAGTATCCGCTGGATGATCAGAATACGGAGGCAACAAGCCATCCTCAGAGCTGAGCCTGGAGGCCATGTGCTCACACCCCACACAGGCCCAAGACAGAGCTCTCCAGGAGCTGAGAGCCAGAAGTAGGTGAGCTGAGTGCTACACCCTCCACTGCAAGCCTGTCCACGTGAGGACTTACCACCTCCCTCCTGAATCCAAGCTTGGGTCAGTACAAGGGACTGTTGGGACATCCTTGCTCTGCCGGAACTGGGTGCCCAATCACGGGTAATTCCTTCCACTTGCATGATGTTTGGTGCCTTCAAAGTGCTGTTATAAAATTCTCAACCCTCTCTTAAGGTAAGATAGAGGGGATATTATTGCCCCCATTCCACGGAGAACACGTTGGCTTCATCTATTCATCCAACATGTTCGCTGAGTAACTAATACATGCAGGGCACTGTGCCAGTCACTGGGCAGTTGACAAAGGGTCCAAATCGGGCGCAAGCACCACCCTTTTTGGAATTGCTACCTGCAACTTAAAGTCCAAGGGGGAGACAGAAATTAACCAAGTAATCACAAATACAAGTAAAATGGCCAACTCTGGTAGGTGTGATGAAGACAGAGCCATGTTCAGAGCTTGAACCTGGGCAGGAAGGGACAGAAGCCTTCTCTGAGGAAGTGACAAGACTGAGAACTGAAGGACAGGCCAAAAAAAGAAATGAAGACCCTTCCAGGCAGAGAAAATAGCATGTGTGAACCATGAATAGGTGAATGAGATACAGCAACACTAGAGAGCTGGAAATACAAAAGCTAGCTACCTGGGAGACACAGGCTCCTGGTCTCCCCCTTGGGAAGGGGTTCTCATCCACAGATCCTGCCCACCAGGGAGAAAGGATGACCACAAAGGCTCACATTCATTTCTCATGAGGACTACCAATTCTAAAACCTGATGGGCTCACCATCTCATAAGCCCAAAGGTCTTTTCTAACAACCTTCAGGTGTCCCTACATCCAATAATCTAGGAAGACAGCAAATAAAGCACAGCAACCTTTGCTTATGGTATCAGAACATCCTTCACTTACTGGCCTCAGGAGGTGGCAAAATACTACACAGCAAGCAAGCCTAAGCTATGTCTTCACACCTCAGAGTGCTTGGTATACCTAAGCATGTTTTTCTCTCTCAGTAAGAGTTTTCCAGATTCACTTTATGTGTGATTTCAGAAGTACCCAGGAATTTTAAAGGAAGGTAAGCCCGGATTCTATGAATCTATTGGGAAGACCGAGTCCCATACTCGCAGAGAACCACACACACACTGCTGATTGACCCAGCAAAGTAGAGCAATGATTAAAACTCCCATCTCTGGGGTCAGTGACCCCATCTGCCAAGATCGGGAGCTGTGTCTTATTGGGACACAGCATGCCTGTTCATTACACATTGTCTGTAGCTGCTCTCCAGCTACAATAGTAAAGGTCAGCAGGTGCAGCAGAAATCACACAGCCTGCAACACCTAGCTCTGTGGTAAGCAGAAAAAAATGGCCCCTCAAAAATGCCCCTGCCCTATCCCCCAAGGCTATGACTGTTACATGGCAAGAGATTATAGGTGTGATGGAGTTCAGGCTCTTGAAATGGAAGATTAGGCCACCCAGATGGGCTCCTGCAATCACAAGGTTCCATATAAAAGAAAGGTAGGAGGGTCAGAATTAGACTGTTTTTTTTTTTTTAATTTTATTTTATTTATTTTGCAGTTTTTGGCCTGGGGCTGGGTTTGAACCCACCACCTCTGGCATATGGGTCTGGCGCCCTACTCACTGAGCCACAGGCGCCACCGAGGGTCAGAATTAGAAACTGCGATATGATGACAGAGGCAAAGGAGAGAGGGAGAGAAAGAAGAGGGTCAGATGAGGTGACTCTGCTGGCTTCAAGGATGAAGAGACACAAGCAGCCTCTAAAAGCTGGAAAAGCCAAGAACAGAACCTGTGGAATAGTGGTTCTCAACCTTCCTAATGCCACAGCCCTTTAACACAGTTCCTGTGGGCCACGACCCACAGGTTGAGAACCACTGCTCTAGAAGGACTAGAACCTGGCCAACACCTCAACTCCAGGACTTTTGACCTGCAGACAGTTAAGATAATAAATGCATATTGGCTAAAGCCCCTAAATGTGTAGTAGTTTGTTACAGCAGCCACAGGAGCTGAACACAGGCCCTTCACAAAGTTTGCCAGCGCCTCCTCACAAAGCATCAGTGTCACATTGTCAGCAAAAGTCAGTTTTTAGTCTCTTGCTGTGTTTCCCAGGGCAGTGGTGGTACTGGAAAGATGGGAAACAAGACAGAAGAACATTGGTCAAACATGAACCCCATAAAGTAAGACCTGGAAGGGGTACATCACAGCTTCCTAATTCCGCTATGCGGAGCAAACTAGTCCCTATTTTCCCTCCCAGGGGAAGGGTCCTTCCACTCCTGGGCTGCCTCCTATATGTTACTCCTTCCCAGCTCCTGGGCCAGATACTAAAAACTCTCAGCTGAAATGACTCTTTGTCTCAAGAAAAAAAAAAGTCTCACTTTGTTGCTCTTGGTAAAGTGACATGGCATTATAGCTCACAGCAACCTCAAACTGTTGGGCTCAAGCAACCCTCTTGCCTCCGTTTTTCAATTTTAGTAGAAGTGGGGTCTCACTCTTGTTCAGGCTGGTCTCGAACTCATGAACTCAAGCGATCCACCAGCCTCGGCCTCCCAGAGTGCTAGGATTATAGGTGTGAACCACTGCACCTGGCCATGAAATGACACTTTCCTCCAAGGGGCCCAATTTCCACTGCAACCCCACCCAGAAGTACCAGTCCTCAGGTCTCATGCCAAAGAGAAAGGTGCAGTGGGGCCCACAAGAGACTTCTTACCACCAGGAGACTTCAGGGTTGATTTGCAGAAGCAGCTCTAGCTGTCAAAGGAACAGCCTCTCCTTCTAGAAATCCAGTTACAGGGAAACACACAGACACAGATCTCTTTAGATCAGGGAGGATTTTTTTTTCCATATCTAGAAATCAGAGGCCTTAGCTTATTCAGCCTCTCAATGCTGAATTCCAAATGGCTCAGGTCTATGCAGACCCCCTGGCCTTCTAACAACCCATACATCCTATTCTCAGGAAAAAGGGGTGAGTGCAAATCCCAATCCTAAAGGAGATTCCTTCCCCCAAACTATTAGCAGAATGGCCTGCTCACTCTCTCCCTCTCCCCTTCTTTCTCTCTCTCTCTCACACACACACATACCCCCACATACATACATACCCCCCAACATCCCTTTCAGCACTGTGACCAGCCCTAAAAGGGTCCCCACTGTCCATGCAGACCCACAGGATTGGCCTCTCCATCTCCCTCACCCCTCACCATTTAATTCATCCCAAGTCCTTGGGAGTCAGTCTTCAAAACACGTGGGTCCACTACTTTCCACCTCCCCAACTGTGGTCCGAGCCACCATCACCTTTTTTCAGGACGAACCTAACAGCCTCCTTAACTGGCCATCGGCAGGAAGGGTTCTACTGCTATTCACCCCATCAGCCTTGATCTCCTTACAGGCCCAGTTAACCTCTCCAGCCTCATCTTTCAAGGTCTCTGTCTGCCTGCCCCCACCAGCCCCTTCCCACCCTGGTCAGACCCACGCTCCTTCCCACCCAAGTCCTCCACAGTCTCATTCTCTCTGTCCCACCCACCCATCCTTTAACTATCCTTCAGTCTCAGCTTCAACACCCTGATCCCCTCTGCTTAAAGCACCCTGGACTTTTCCCCAGGGCATTTGTCACAGTGTCATTAAAGCTTACTTTCTCTTATCACTCATTTAATAGCTGACATTCCCCTACAACTAGGTCACAGCACCCTGATGGCAACTTGTTCACCCACATAACCCCCAGGACCAGCACACAGAGGTTCAGCAAACACAGGCAGAGTCACTAAATGAACAAATGACTGGTGAAGCTCCAGAAGGGAGAGCGGCTGCCCAGAGTCCACAGGCACAGGAGCCCCTGCCTGCGGGCACCCCAGCCGGCTGGCCAAGGTGTCACAGGCCTCCCTAATCTGGCTCAGGGTTCAGACCCCACTGCGGTGACAGCACCAGGAATGACATCTTAAGTCCTGCCCACTCCCAAAGGTCCTCTCCTGCCTTTCTGCACTTGCCCCTCTTGACCGCACTGAAGTCCTGCCTGAGTCTCACCTCCTTTCACTTCTCTCTATGAACTTATCTGTGGTTCCCCAATAACTGTCTCACTCATCCTGACCTCTTCAGCTCTGTCTATAGCTCACTAATACCTAAAACGCAAATAAGCTCCTCAGGGGCAACAGCACTATTGGACAAGTCCATGTGAAACTCAAGTAAAGCTGCCGACACAGTCCCTGCCCCTCCTGTGCTCCCGTGGAAGGCAGGGAGAGGGTCTAGTCCCCCCTCTGCCACCAACCATCTTTGAAGCCTCAGAGAAGCCACCTCACCTTCTGTGGGTCTTAATTCCTGACCTGTAACAGAAGGGTGTGAGACTATTTGACCCCTGTTAGCCTTTCTAATCCCATGATCCTATTACTCTCCCCTTCCATCCTACAGTCCCGATTCAGCCCCAGCCTCCTATCAGCCAATCCCTCCACACATGCACGCACACACTCAAGTCTGACTCTCCACCTAGAGGCAGGCTACCCTCCCTTATTAGAGACACACGGACACATACCAGGAGTCACCGTGGCTTCCCTTCCAAAGTGGCTCACTCCAGATGGACTCCAGTGGCATAAATCACCAGGTAGCCTGGCCTGGGAAATGGGCTTATTCCTGAAGCTCCATGAATAAAGAAGCAGGCACAGCTGGCCTATTTATAATCAGCATAAAAAATTGATTAGCCCTTTCCAGATTAAACATTATTGTTTCAACAGAGAACATAAATCAGCTAGACACGGAGGGCTCGCCTCTCTCTGCTGCCAGGCAGCAGCAGGTAGAAGGTGAGGAGGGAGAGCACCAAGGCAGCCCCCTTCTCACCCTGCTGGGAAGGGTGCTTCCCAGGGCCAGCCCACAGCCAATGGGCACTGAGAGGAAGAGCTCACAACCTCACTTCCCCCTTGTTTAAGCACCTCCTCAGACACCACCTGATTAGCCCTTGAGGCAACACAGGTCAGGGCCTGAGAGCTCAAAACAAGACAGCAGACTGGTGTGAGGGCCTGTAAAGGTGTGGACCCAGACTGGCCTCAGGGCCCATCAGTGTGGCCTTGAACTTGGCCCACCTCCTGGGTCACTCACCTCCTTGAAGCAGCCTGTGTGTCTCTGGACCAGATGACACTCAAACTCAGCGGCTCAGCCACTGTCCTGCTGTGAGATCCTGAGCAAGTCACCTATACTTCTGAATCTCAGATTCTACACTTAGGAACAATGGGAAAAGGATGCCCATCTCGCTGAGCTGCTGTGAGGACTACATGAAAATACCTAAGGCGGGCTTGGGACAGAAGAAACACTGCATATCCAATCTCACCTGCTGGCATCCCTGTGTCCTGCCCTGCCTCCCTTTCTGGAAGGCTGAGAGGAACCATAAGCTGCTAAAGCATGAAAAGCTTATGGTCTGGTGAAAAGCGCAGGGTTCCTCACAGAGAGCCAGGCAGCACCTTCGGACTCTGCCTCATACTCTCTGAGGGACTCAGACTGGTGCCGCTCATGCCTCAGTTTCCACCTCTGTAAAACATGAATAGAATGATAGTGCTTCTCCTCCTGGGGCAGCTGGAAAGCTTCAGGTCTTTAAGCTCTTGCCTCACTGGAAAGAATCTGCAATTGTGCCCAAGGGCTCCTTCCCCACAGTCTTAGGAACTAACAGCCTGCAGGAGCTGCCATCCACTGAAGCAGTTAGAAAGCTGCCATATAAATATCCTTCCTGGCTCGGCGCCTGTGGCTCAAGGGGCTAAGGCACCAGCCACATACACCTGAGCTGGCGGGTTCGAATCCAGCCTGGGCCCGCCAAACAACAATGACGGCTATAACCAAAAAATGGCCAGGTGTTGTGACGGGCACCTGTAGTCCTAGCTACTTGGGAGGCAGAGGCAAGAAACTCGCTTGAGCCCAGGCATTGGAGGTTGCTGTGAGCTGTGATGCCATGGCACTCTGTCCAGGGTGACAGCTTGAGGCTCTGTCTCAAAAAAATAAATAAATAAATAAATAAAATATCCTTCCTTCTCCCGTGGCAGGTGGGATGACTCTAACCCAGTGTATTGGCCACCGTTCCCACAGGACTGAGCTTCCTTCACTCATAGTGGCACCTGGTTTAAGATCACAGAGTATCCAGCAGCCCCCTCCTCCCTGAACCCCAGTCTCCCTTCCCTACAGGCAGCACCTGAGTTTCCCACAAACCCACTTTCACCCAAACTCGTCTTAGAGTCTGCTTTTGGGAAAACCCAAACTAAGGCGAGCACCTATCACACGGCAAGCATTTTGTCAACACTGGCAATCAGGCTCACTGTGAGACCAGGCAGGCCTGAGACCTCTCCTCCAAGTCATCTCTTCTGCTCAGGGTAACTCCAAGAAAGACAATCCTCTGGTTCACAAGGAGACAGGGAAAAGACATCAGAGGCCACTGCAGTCACACACTCCCAACCCCAGTCCTGAGCAGCCTGCAAGAAGAGACCCACTCCCCTTCTCCCAGGAAGGAGAAGGAAGGCCAGGAGTTCCATTCAGGAAGGATCATGTGATCCCTCTGGCTGTCCCAGAAGTCAGGGCAGCTCCTTCAAGAGCCAAGGCATTTGTCCTCAAGATTGTGGCCTCCTGACCCACTGCCCAGCCTGGGGCCATTCACACTCTGAGCTCCTGTTGGGACAGTAAGAGGGGGAAAAACTGGCCCTGTCTCAGCTCAGGCCAACAGCTAAAGAAGGCTCCACAGAAAGAGCTCACCTTTGCCAGACGTGGATGATGGAAATGCCTCCTTGCAGGGCTACTGCTTTGGGCCCCTCTGTCCAACCTGCACTGTTAGCTGGCTCTGCCTAAAATGTCTACCAGTCATGGGAATGTGCACACAAGTGCGCGCGTGCACACACACACACACACAGTATTAGCTGATTTGACTCAACTTGACTTCTGAGACCTGTGGCCTAAATGAGGCAGCTCCCCAAACTTGCCACATCAAGGCCCAGGGCCTATGGCCCACTTCAGTATCCTCCGGAAACCAGCCCCTCCTCAAAGTTGGCAGCTGCATAGCAGAAGGGATAGGGATTCAGTCATCAGAGTTCAAATTCCAGCTCTGCTTCCTACTACCCAGTTGACTCTGGTCATTAATTAACCTCTTAGGACTCTGCTTCCTCATATGGGAAACCAGAATGTTAAAATCTACCAAACTTATAGAATTACTGCAAAGATTGGAACAATATCTGCAACACATCCAGCTGGTACGTACTACATGGCAGGTACCAAATAAATAGAAACCACACAGCATTATCCACTGGCAAGAATGTCCCCAGTTTGTCTTCCTTTACCCATCCTTATGCCCTGGCTGCCTGGATGCTGCTTCCCACCCCAGATCTAGCCCGGGGCTTTAACTAAAAGGACAGCATCTTCTCACAGGCCCCAGCTCCCTGGCCACCATGACTGGCCTAGGCAAGGCACCTGCTCCAAGCTGGACCAGTGGTCACAGGCTTTCACACACACCATCTGGCCACAGTGACTGGTCTGAGAAACTGCATCTGTACTGGTTTCCCAAAGCTGCCATAATAAATAAAATACTATAAACTGGGTGGCTTAAAACAACAGAAACTGTCTCACAGTTCTAGGGCTAGAAGTCTAAAATCAAGGTGTTGGCAAGACCAAGCCCCTTCTGAGGGGTCTCCGGGAGTATGCCTCCCTTACTCTTCCTAACATCCGGGGAGTTCCAGCATCTTTGGAGTTCCTTGGCTTGTAGCTGCCTCACTCAAATATCTGTCTTGGTTATGACATGGCCTTCTCATAAAGCATATCAGTTTATTGCACTGCACTTAGGGTCATTGGATTTAGATAGCCCAGTATAACTTCATCTTAACTTAGCTGATTTTATCTTCAAAGGTCTTATTTTACATTCTGAGACTAGCTGGACATAAATTTGGGATTAGGGAGGGAAGAGGACATTGTTTAACCCAACACAACATCAGACTCAGGCTTAGCCAATGAGAGTCATGATCTAAAATTTCGTACAATGAAACTGGGAGTGGAGTCAGTCCCTCTGGGGGGTGAAACTGGCAAGAAGTGAGGCTGTGAGCTTCCAATAGCAGGTGGCAATAGAGGGGGCAACTATAAATGAAGCTGCCCCACAGGGAGAAGGTGAGGGGAGAGATACAGGGTCCTAGAAGAGTACCCCCAAGTGCCCTAGATGAGCACTCCATCCTGACCCTGCCTTTTTGCCTCAGCTAATTCAAGTTGGGGTTATGATCCTCCCAACCACAAAAGACCTAATGTACCCAATACGTTGTGGGTTGACTTGTGTCTCTCAAATATTCATATGATGAAGTCCTAGCCCCCAGTACTTCAGAATGTGACCTTAGTTGGAATCAGGGTCATTGCAGATGTAATTAGTTAAGATGAGCTCATACTGGAGTAGGGCACAGTCAAACCCAATATTAATTTTAACCCAAGCCCTTATATTAATAAAACAGGGAAATTGGGACACAGAACCAGACACACACATACACAGAGAACACCACCATGTGAAGATGGGGACAGAGATGGGTGATGCTTCTATAAATCAAGGAATGCCAAAGACTGCCAATGAACCACTAGAAGCCAGGGAGAAGCCTGGAAGACCAGGGAGAAGCCTGGAACGGCATCTGCCTCACAGCCCTCAGAAGGAGGCAGTCCTGCTGACACTGGATCTCACACTTCTGGCCTCCACAACTGTGAGACAATAAAGTTCTGTTGTCTAAGCACCAAAATGTGGCTAACCAATAAATGCTAGGTACATATTGGATGCTAAACTTACACAGCAACCATCCAAGGCTCCCTGCCACTCACTCCAGCCCAGCTGGCCTGTCTCTGGGTACTGAATGACCTGTGTCCGCCACTCACCACCACACTGCCTATCCCGTAAGCCCCTGGACTTCTCCTCCTCAAATCTTACTCATTCTTCCAGGGCCAGCACAAAGCCCACCTCCCCCAGGAACCCTCCTCCGAACTACCCCTGAGCCTTTAATCCATCAGCCCCTCAGCTGAAGGCATAATTGTTCTCTAATTACTCCCTCTGCGCAGGATACTGTCTGCCGGGCTTTGGAAGAAGGAGCATGGCTTGAACATTTTCTGTATCCCCACTGCATTGGCACAGAGGTAAGCACATACCAGTTGCTCAACAAATCTGTATTCTCTGAGTGAGCAAACCAGCAAGTGGTGAGCCCCAACCTTGGGGCCCTGCAGATAAAGGGTCTTCCTGCAGATAAGGGGCCTCAGGGTTCCCTTGGCACCCTGCCTAGGGCCTATACACAAAAGATGCTTAATAATACACACCAGCTCGTCTGAGGGCTTGGGTACCACTCTGCACACTGGATCCCAAAGAGGGGGAAGCACCCCAAGTGTGGCCTATGGACTGAGGGTGACTTGGTAAACACCTCAGTCCAATCACCCCCAGGCACTGGCAAGAGGATATAAAGAACACTCTAGAATCTCATCACTTTCAGGGATGGAATTATGAAAATATGGCTTACCCAAAGTTCACAGGAAACCACAAGCTCTCAAGGATGAAGAAAGCTACTTGCTAACAGTTACTGGCGTTCACCACACACCAGGCACTGCACTTTAATAGAGTCAATCTTACAATCCTCACCACAGTCCTGTTAGTGTGAGGGTTCCCTCCTTACCCCTGTTTATACAAGACATGGAATCTAAGCCTCAGCAAGACCATAAAACGTAGCCAGGATGGCACAGAATGTGGTGGTACTTGGGATTCAAGCAAATCTGACTCAAAAGCCTATTCTAATAACCTACATGCCACACTGACTCAGCAGTGGTCCTTCTGCTGCCTTCTAGAAGCCAGAGCCTGCCCTTGCCCTCAGCCTGCAGTTTAGACAGTCCTGGATGTATCCCTCAAGGCCTCACAGGCTCCTATGGAAATGCCCCAGAACATGAGAACCAAGAACGGAGGCAGAGCTGGCCACCTGAGGACTCAGGCCCCATAGTGCCCTGAGTCAGATGGAGAGTCCAGGTTCACGTCACAATCTATTATTAAGCATCTTTTGTATACAGGCCCTACGCAGGGTGCCAAGGAACTTGAAAATAAGTGGGAAGAGACTTGCCAGCCTGAGAGCATAAACCTGGCACTGAGGTGACCACACAGTCAGGCTAAAGCAAGAGAACACCTACAGTCCAAGCCAGGGCCCCGATTCAACCTGGTGGGCGGGGGGGTGGGGAGGGGGAGGCCGGAAAGGCTTCAGGAGGACAGACACATTCAGAGTAGTCCTGCAATCCAAGGCAACAGCACTTCCCACCACCTGCTGTGTGCAATGGCCACACTGGGCCCTGCAGGGGATTCAAGTCAGGGGGAAATGACCCAAAAGCAGCTGCATAAGAGTGAAAGTAGATGACTGGGAGTATCCTGGGGAGACACAAAAGAGCTGTGAACCCTGACTGGGGTGGAAGAAAAGACGGAGGAAGAAAATTTCTCCAGAAACTGGACCTCAGTTTCCCATCTATAAAGTAGGGTGATAAGTGAGTTGATGCTCGTGAAACCTTCCCAACAGTGCCTGGCTCCTGGCAAGCACTCAGAGTGTGCAAGTGTGTACATGGTAGTGGCTGTCATACCTGGGGTTTAAAGGATGAGAAAGAGCCCAGGGAGACAAGAGCACAGCCTGGGCAAAGTTCAGGGCGTGTGCCTACAGATCCACGCAGAGAACTCCAGAAGGCGACGTGGGGCTGCATGGACAGTGAGGAAGGCCAGGAGGCTGCAAGGCGCATGGGAGCAGCTCCTGATCTCCTCACTGTGGAACAAGAGAGATACAGCCTGAGCTGTGTAAGATTCATCTGGAAGCAACAAAATAACAGGACTGAAAGTGCCTCAGAGTCTAGAGTGGGGCCCCCCCAGAGGGGCCTTGCAGGGATGCAAGAAGAACAGCGGCTGCAGGGGAAGGCCAGGCCAGGAAGGGCATCGGGGAAAAGCCGGCCAGGGCCATGCCACCTGCCTCTCCCTCCATGACTAGGACAGGCCATCCGTCCCAGCTGACAGTAATGCTTCCCGCTATCCATCTCCCTCTCATTAAATTGCCATTTTACAGCCAAAGTCTCTCTCATAATTGATAAAAATCTCCTTTTAATATTGGCATTATTGGGAGGAAAATGTTTTTTTATCTTCATTATGTTTTTAATACAAATGTATTTTTTATTGAGAGCTGTTGGGAAGGCAAGACAAGCCGTTAAACTGCCTACAGCTGGGAGGGGGAATCTCTCCCCATGGCGCCCCTACCCTGCTGGTACATGGCTTTGCTGCCCCACGAGACCCTTCTGATCCATTCCCAGAATACTCATTTGATGGCCTTCTTGGGGACAGTCTGGGGAGACGCCCAGGTTATACAATGAACAGATACAGACTATGCTCAGGACCAGGGGAAGTAGATCCACAGGCAACAGAAGGTGGTCTCTGAGGCAGCGTCAGGCCAGTGAAGCCATCTCAGGGGAAGGGAGGTTGTAAAAGGCAAGCTGACCTCCCGCAGGCCCTGCTGTGGGAGAATGGCGCAAGGGCCCCAGAGGGCAGGGACCCCGGGGTTTGCACAGTGCCTGGCAAAGAGGAGGTGCTCAACTACCACAGTTGAGCAAGTAAAAGAAGGGCGGGAGAAGTTGGATCAGCACTGGAAAGAAGGCAGCAAAGAATAAAGAAGCCTAGAGGCATCTATCCCCAGAGGCACTGCAGGCCCATGGGTGGACTTGGCCTTCAAGGGAGGAGGGGCTCCCTTGGCAACCCAGGATATAATCACTCTGCAAACACCCCACACTCGGCTCCACCAGGACACTATAAGGGAAGCTGAGTCCAGCTACTTCCTTACAAGTAAGGAGGGATGGACGTGGATCCTGAAAATAGCACAGCTACAAACTCCTGGACCCTGGGCCCCTGTGCTCTCCTCCTTGGCTACAGCCAGACAACCTCCAATCATTCCCCCCATCTGTGAAATTAGCCCTACCTGGGGGGCCAGAGCACAAAATCCCTAACCCAGAGAAAATGCAGCCAAGGGTTTTGGTGAAACTGCAGCAACTAACACTGACTAAGCAGCCCACAAGGTCGGGGCCAGTGCCCACAGGCAGCCTATGGGGGATTTCCAACAGCAGGAGGGAAGGGGCTGACCAATGGATAGAATGCTCGGTACTGATCAGGATGGGGACAAGGAAGGAGAACCACTAGCAAAACAGAACAGTCATGTGCCACATAACATTTTAGTCAACTGCACCACAGACAGCAGTGGTCCCATAAGATTGTAATACTGGGCTCGGTGCCTGTGGCTCAACGGGCTAAGGCACCAGCCACGTACACCTGAGCTGGCGGGTTCGAATCCAGCCCGGGCCCGCCAAACAACAATGACAGCTGCAACCAAAAAATGGCCGGGCGTTGTGGCGGGCGCCTACAGTCCCAGCTACTTGGGAGGCGGAGGCAAGAGACTCACTTGAGCCCTGGAGTTGGAGGTTGCTGTGAGCTGTGATGCCACAGTACTCTACCCAGGGTGACAGCTTGAGGCTCTCTGTCCCAAAAAAAAAAAAGATGTAAAGAGACAAAAATAACATAAAGGGGTAAATGAAGCTACATAGATAGGATCAAAGTTTTTGTATATACTGCAACTAGATTTGTGCTAACTTGAAACAGATTATTACAAATTAAGATGTAGATTTC
>CAUYRH010131985.1:0-13229 GCA_963574655.1 Perodicticus potto
AAACATGCTACTCTCACTGAGTACATAAGCTTCCTGCTTGTCAGTTTTTGTCACACTTATGATTGAACATTGCACATCCTTCAAAAGTATGTCCCACTCAGATCTCGGGATAGTGCGAAGATCCCCAGATCCTTGGTTTGCGTCAGGTTGCTGCCTGGAGAACCAAACCTCCAGCAGCTTCTCCGTCCCTTCGAAAAAATGTGCAGCTTCCATCACCGTGAGACTAGCGAACAGCCAACAACCACAGAAAATCAACTAAATGAAACCTCTTCTCCCGCCGCCGCTGCGGATTGTTCCAGCTGTGTTACTAAAGTTCAGGTTCCTTTTTTTGCTATAATTTTATATTAACTTTTTTTTTTTAAAAAGGACTAATAAAATTTCCCCGGCTTCTTTTTGTGAGCGAAAGTTGAACGTGAGTCTGTTAGAAATAGAGGCAGATACAATTGAGTCTCTTGTAGGCCGCTGCTTCCCCGTTAGAGAGAGTAGAGCGAGTGCTAGCTAATGTCGCCGGCCACCCTGTGTAAGCCTTGTCGATCATTCTATCGCAGGTTTTTCTAAAATATTTTTCTTTTCTTTTCTTTCCTTTTTTGTAGACAGAATCTCACTCAATCGCCCTGGTGTTGAGTGCTGTAATGTCATAGCTCACAGCAACCTCAAACTCTTGGGCTCAAGCGATTGATTCTCTTGTCTCAGCCACTGTAGTCGCTGGGACTACAGGCACCCACCATAATGCCCAGCTATTTTTAGGGACGGGGGTCTTGCTCTGGCTCAGGCTGGTTTCAAACCTGTGATCTCAGGCAGTCTACCTGCCTCAGCCTCCCAGAGTGCTAGGATTACAGGCGTGAGCCACCATACCTAGCTAAGGTATTCATGTTTTCAGTGAACCAAATTTTGGATTTATTAATCTATATCTTTGATTTTCATTTCATTAATCTCTCTCTCTCTACAGAGTCATCTAATTCTGTTTCCTCAGCTAGAGGAACTCATAGCTCACTGCAACACCACTGTTGTCAAAAAACATACTTCATACAATTTTACCTCTTTAGTTTGCTAAGGTATTTTTTATGGTTCAGAATATGGCCTATCCTGGTGAAATTTCATGTGCACTTGAAAATCACGTATATTACATATGCCGTGTTCTATTAATGTCAATTAGGTCAAGTTGTTTCAATAGTGCTATTCAGATATTTTATACCATTGGTGATTTTCTATTCATTCTATCATTACTGAGAGAATGTTGGAATCTTCATCTATAAATGTGAGTTCATCGATTTCTCCTTTTAGTTCTACATTTAATTTTTGCTTCCTGTAATTTGATGATCAGTCATCAGGTGCATACAGCTTTAGGATTGTTATGTATGTGTATTTTTGGTGATTTAACTTCTTCATTATGTGATTACCACTTTTATCTCCGGTAATATTCCTTGCTGGACACTTTACTTTGTCTGATAGTAATATGGCCACTCCATTAATGTTTCTTTGCTATACCTTTTTCTATCCTTTGACTTTTAATCTGTCTATGCTTTTATATTTACAGTAGGTTTCTACTGGTGTGGGTACAGAGAGAAGGGAACACTCGTGCATAGTTGGTAGGACAGCATTTATGGAAAGAAGTATGGAGAGTCCTCCAAGGACTAAAAGTGGACCTTCCATATGATCCTGCAATCCCACGATGAGTTATCTACCCAAAAGAAAAAAAGTCATCTTTTTTTTTTTTTGAGTCATTCAAATATTTATTGAGCAGCTAAGGAGATATAAAAGTAATTTAAGACATTGGCAAAGGAGCGAGGCAAGTGCACAAGTAATGGAAAGCATACGCCAGTATCGTTCACAATCAAAAAGAGAGGAAATCAAAAGTGAGATTGTTTGCAGCCTGGAAGGGGGTGTGGGTAGCAAATCAGGAAAGCGGGATTGAGGTTAAAATAGAAGACTTCAGTCTGGATTGTTGATGATACACTCAGTATGGATTACATTTGTCTCTCCTTTTCCTCTCTCCCCGTCTTTGGGCTTAACTTACCAGTAGTGCCCAGGAATGTTCAATGCACTTTTTCTATACTTGCTTGCATCTTTGCCTTCATGTCTCCTACAGAACTAGGTCCTTTTGGTGTTTTAGGAGTTTTTTCCTGTTTTTTGAAGGATTCTTGACCTTTTGATCTTGATGTTGATGGTTTTGAATCCTTTCCATCCTGGTTTGATTTTTGTGCATTTTTATAGACACTACCCATAGAAAGGGGTAATGTCTATAAAGATATTTGCCCTCAAATGTTTACAGCAGCCCAAAGATGCTGGAAACAACCCAAATGCCCTTCAACACACGAATGGATTAGTAAACTGTGGTATACATATACTATACTGAATACCATTCAGCCATAAAAAAGATGGAGATTTTGTAATTTTTTTTCTGAGACAGAGCCTCAAGCTGTCACCCTGGATAGAGTACCGTGGCATCATAGCTCACAGCAAACTCCAATTCCTGGGCTCAAGCGAGTCTCCTGCCTCCACCTCCCAAGTAGCTGGGACTATAGGCGCCCACCACAATGCCCAGCCATTTTTTGCTTGCAGCTGTCATTGTCGTTTGGCGACCTGGGCTGGATTCGAACCCGCCAGCTCAGGTGTACGTGGCTGGCGCCTTAGAGAGATTTTGTATCTTTTGTAACAACCTGGATGGATTTGGAAAACACTCCTAAGTAAGGCATCACAGTAATGGAAAACTAGCATCATATATGCTCAATACTAAATTGAAACTAATACATTAACAACTGTATGCTTCTAGAGAAAAACTGAGGGATACGGATTGGCAAGTTCCCACCCAAACAGAACAGATGAACACTTCCTGGGTGATGGAAACAACTACAACCCAGACTTTACCTTACAAATGCGAATAATGTAATCTAATTGTGTACATCTTCATATTAATCTGAATTTTTTAAAAAGTGTTTAATAGAATACAGTTAACGTAAAAACAAAAGTTTTCTTATAGGCAACAATAATTGGGTCTTGCTTTTTTAAAAATCCAATCTGAAAATTTTTACTATTTAAGTAGCCATAATTAGGCCATTTATCCCTAATGTAATATTTTCTGATTGGATTTACTGTTTTATGATTTTTTTTGTTTATCTCCTCTGATTTCATTCTGTTTTTCCTTTCTTCCTTTTACAGTCTACATCGAGTTAATGTTTTACTACTTCAAATAAAATGCAGAAGTCTTACAACCACATATGTCTCTTGACTCCCATTTAAAAAAAAATAATTTTCACATATATTTCATCCACATGTATTGGAAATCCCAGCAGACAATGCTATAATTTTTCCTTTCAACATTCATGCATATGTTAAAGAAATTAAGAGAAGAAAAATAGTCCACTGTATTTACTCAGATTTTATCTTTCCTTTGTTCTTCATTCCTAAACTTCCAAAATTTCCTCTGATATCTGTAACCTATCCTAAAGAACGTCTTCTAGCATTTCATTCAAAGCAGTTTGGCTTGTGCCAAATTTTCTTAGTTTTCTTTTACCAAGAATGTCTATTATTTTTTCTTTTGCCCGTGGAATTTCACAAGAATGTCTCTTATTTTGCTGTCTGTCCTTGAGGATATTTTACAGACTTAGAATTCTGAATCGTCACTTTTCTCTTTCATCACTTTAAAGATGTTGTGCCTATGCTTCCTGGTCTCCATGGTTTTTGATGAAAAATCCATAATCATTTGAATAATTGCGTTTATATGTATGATGTGTTATTTTTATCTGTTTTCAGTACATTATCTTTGGTTTTTAGCAGCTTATGATTTGTCTAGACATGGTTTTCTTTGAGTTTATCCGGTTTTAATTTTGTCTTTCATCAAACGTGGGAATTCTCTGACACATACCCTCCACCCCTCATCTTATTTTTGTCTCATTCTGTCACTCCAATGACACAAAGTTAGATCTTTAGTGTTGCTGGCTCCCAGGGCTTTGGGCTCTATTCTTTTTTCTTTTTTCCCCGTGTTCTATTCTTTTTGTAAAATCTTTTTTCTCTCTGGTCTTAAGATCAATTTCTTCAAGTTTACTAATTCTTTCTTTAGACATGTTCATTTTCCTATTAAACCTGTCCAGTTAATTTTTCTATTTTGAATATTGCTTTTGTTAGTTTTAAAACAGCAAACCTAAGCAACTGTGACTCAGATTATATGGCTTGCAAAACCTTGACTATGTGCCCTTTTACAGATAAGGCTTGCCAAGAAGTTGAGAAAATATTGAGGGATTTAAAATAGTGAATCAACTAGAATTTTAGTTTGGCTAGTGTAACAAGAATGGATTTAAGAAGGGGGTAAGAGAGAACTGGTAAAACCAGTTAGGAGGCAATTGAGTTGTCTGCCAAAGAATGGAGAAGAGAGAGAATCAAATGTTCAGTAGTAGGGGTGGAGTAGTAGTTTAGCAGTAGGGATGGAGAGGAGAGGACATAAGTTTATGAGGCAAAACCAGCATAAAACCCTCACTGAATAACTACGGGAGAGTGAACAAGAAGGAAGAACCAATGGCAATTTTTGTTTTGGTGACTGAAAATGTCTTAGAGCTTTAAAGAGAAAGAAAAGGGTTTGGTGGTTAATGTGTCAACTTAGCCAGACCATGGGTTGCCCAGACATTTGTTCAAACATTACTCCCAGTACCAAGATCTATATTAGGCAGAATTTTCCAAAGAGACAGAACCAGTAAGAGATTAATTAATTAATTAATTAATTATAGGGAATTGGGTCCTGAAATTATGGGGGCAGACAAATCCCAACATCTTCAGGGAACAAGTTGGAGAGACTTGGTATAGTTCCAGTCCAAAGGCTGGCAGAGCTGATGTTTCAGTTAGAGCAGTGTTTTTCAACCTTTTTTAAAAATCTCACAGTGCACTTGAACCTACAGTTAAATTTGATAGAATCAAGTGAAGGGACCCGCCCAAATAGAGTGGACCTGCCCAAATAGAATCAACCCGCCCCAATTGGATGTTCCACCTAGGAAAGGGAATGTACCAACCCCCCACTTCTGACAGATGTCCCATCCAGGAAAGGAAATGTGCCAACCCCCCACCTTTCTGACCTTTAAAATCCACATCGGCCATTGCCCACCTGCTGATTTCCTTCTTGAACTCATGTAGTCGACAGCGGAACTTGACTGATCAGGGACACAGAGGAAAGTATTGCACACAGAATGAATGGTGAAAGGGAGACTGGTGCTCGCTCAGGCACACAGTGACAACTCACATTTATTGGGTGTTTTCATACACACTGATCAGATAAAAGTATAGGAATAGAAAAAGGAACGAATAATGATGAAACAGCAGAAGCTGCCATGAAATTTCTTTGTTCAGCACAGAAGCTGCTATATACATATATAGTTAATCTAAATTAAACGTACTTTCTCAACATCAGGCTGCAAGCTAAACCACAATAGTGTCTGGCTGTCTGTTAGTCTGATAGAAGTTCCCCAAAACTTGAAGCTTGGCCATAAATTTAAAAAAGGAAAAAAGCAAGGCACCTCTTTCCCGTAACCTCTGCAAGTGCCCAACCCCCAGCTTCATCCTGCGAAGCCCTCTGGTTACTTCCTCCTGTGAACATGCCCACAGATAAAGAAGTTTTTCCATCTTAGGGCAACGTTCCTCAGGAAGCACCTGAGGCCCTGTCACTTGCTTTGGTTGGGGGGTCAGTACCCCTCCAAACTCAGCTCTCCCCTCACTGGGGTGGAAATAAAAGCCAGTGTTGCCCACATAGAACCTGGATTCTGTTTTCCTTTTGTTTTGCATCTGGGAATGATTTTTATTTTGGTGTTTGACCTCTCAAAACTTCTGTGGCACACTTAAGTTATGGTGATCAAAGAAAAAAAGAGTAAAATATATATATAAATTTTACTATTTTTATTTATATTTATATAAAATATATATATATATATATACTTATCATGCTTTGAACTTCTTTTGAAAATAATTTAATTAATGATCTTTAAAAATTTTCACAGCTCACATAAGATCATCTCATGGCACACCAGTTGAAACTCACTGGTTTATTTTATTTATTTTTTGAGACAGACTCTCATTATGTCGCCCTGGGTAGATTTTTTTGTTATAGTTGTCATTGTCATTTAGCTGGCCAGGGCCATGTTGGAACCCGCCAGCCCCAGTGCATGTGGCCGGCCCCCTAACCACTGAGCTATGGCCACCAAGCCAGAAAATCACTGATTTAAAGGCAGGAAAACACTGCTGTCTCAGCTCAAAAGCAGTTAGGCAAGAGGAAATGAGGTAATGAGCTCAGGTCATAAAATCTAATGGTCTTACCATGTTCCCCACCATCCCCAAGCAGCCAGACTGATAGAATAGTGGAATGGCCTTTTTTATATTCAATTACAGTGCCAGCTAGATGGTTACACCTTACAGAGTTGGGGTAAAGTTCCCCGGAAAGCTGTATGTGGTGAATCAGCTTTCAATATGTGATGCTCTTTCTCCCATAGCCAGGATTCAGGAATCGAGGAGGGGATGTGGTGGCACCACTCGCTATTATCCTAATGATCCACTATCAAAACGTTTACTTCCTGTTCCGGTGACCTTACGCTCAGCTGGCCAAGAGATCTTAGCTCCAAAAGGAGAAAGGCGTCCATCTGGAGACAGGGCAGTGGTTCCATTGAACTGGAAGTTAATACAGCTCCTCATGCCTGAGTCAAGAGGCCAAGAAGGGAGTTATGATGTTAGTTGGGGTGACTGTTTTAGACGACCAAGGAAAAATTGAGGTACTACTCCACAGTGGAGGTGATGAAGAGTATATCTGAATACAGGAGACCCTTAGGGCAGTGGTTCTCAACCTTCCTAATGCTGTGGCCCTTTAATACAGTTCCTGTGGGTCATGACCCACAGGTTGAGAATCGCTGCCTTAGGGTGTCTTACCATGCCCTATGATTAAGGTCAATGGAAAATCGAAACAACTCAGTTCCAAACAGGATTATGAATGATTCATACTCTTCAGGAATGAAGGTTTATGTTACCCTATCAGGAAAGAACCACGAGCAGCTGAGGTGCTTGCCAAAGACAAAGGAAATACAGAATGAATAGTGGAAGAAAGTAACAAGATGCATATTTATATGTTTACATGTATGTGTATCACATATATTTGTTTTCCTCTCTCTCTTTTTCCCTTATCATATACCATGATGTGTTGGCTTTATATCACAGCATTTAAGTATTGTTGTTAATTTTACATCATACTGTTTAAGTTGGAGGATATCACAGAGAAGAGTGAACATCTCCTCGTCTGGGGAAGGGGTTACTGTGCTTTTTTTGTACGCAGGATAGTTGTATCATCGTAGGTGGGATTATGGCCTTAGTATTGTCTTCTTTGGAGATTAAGTTGGTGTAAGTACATGTGTATTGTGCCAAGTTGAGAAGGACTGGACTTTGTGATGGTTAATTTTATGTGTCAACTTGACTTGTCCATGGGGTCAAGTTGTTTAAATATTTTTCTGGCTCTGTCTATGGTATTTTTGGATGAGATTAACATCTGAATCAGCAGGCTGAGTAATGTAAATTGCCCTCTCTAATTGGGTGGTCCTCATCCTATCAGTTGAAGTCCTGAATAGAACAAAAAGGCTAACCCTCCTGTGAGTAAGAGAGAACTCCTTCTGCCTGACAACCTTGAGCTGGAACATTGAACTCTTCAGACTTGAACTGACGCATTAGTTATTCTTGGATCTTGAGCCTGCTAGATTTTGGGCTGAAACTTACTCATTGCTTCTCCTGGGTCTCCAGATCTGCCGCTGCAGATCTTGGGATTGCTCAGTCTCACAGTTGTAGGAGCCAATTCCTAATGAAGGAGCTCAGGAAATTTTACCCCAAAACATGACTACTTGATGTAAAAAATATTTTGAATTACCAATCAGAAAGCATTTGAAGGAGATTTCCCTCTGTCTGCATAAAACCAGACTGACCTGGTCAGGGGATCAAAGGGATTAACTGACTTTCTTTCCTCCCAGAATGGCAGCAGACCTGGTCCAAATCATGTAAAACACAATACCTATCTCTCAAGTCAGTCTGTTTCCCCCTATCTGTTCCTCCTCCTTAGGAACCACTTGCTGCACCCATACGCCACGTTCTCCCTCCTCCCCTTCTCAAAGGATCTATAAAGGTCTCTGACCATCACTGAGACCCTGGGTAATCATTCTTGTGGTTTCCCCCTTGCTCATGGTATTTGGAAATAAACATTTCTCTTATTAATCTACCTTAACTATGAGTTGATACTTCAGCAAACTGTCAGGGGGAAAAGGGTGAGTTTCACTGTGATCCCTACAGTTCTAATAAATCTTTTCCTGTACATGTATTTACATCTTGTTGCTTCTGTTTGTCTGGGGAATTCTGACCAATACAAGGGTTATTTGGGGGTTGGGATAATATATGGAAAATTCAGTGCAGGCCATGTTAGTTCTATGCATCTGTTTTTAGAGATATAAAGCAACCAATCAAAAAATAACCAGCTGAAACTCAGGAGTTTTGCTTAAAGATACAGACTTAGAGGAGTTTTCAGCGTGGTTCTCAAAATCAGGCAAGTGTCGTACCCAGGCAAAAGAGGGCACTTAAGAGATATGATCCTTCATGAGATGGTTCTCAGTGTTACTGGCCGGAGAGGGTCTGGCTGCCTGTCACCGTCAGCCGAGATGCAGAGATGGTGGTAGGTCCACCTAACGGTCAGAAGGCCAGTGCTTCTAGAGAATAGGGAGAGTAGCCTCTCCAAGACTGTTCTGTTCTACCACTTCTAAAACCACAGTTTTATACATAAAAGTTCAAAGCAAAGGCCACATTAACCCTTATTGTTTAAAAGCAAAGCAAAAGATCACATTAACCCTTATTTTAAATAATAACCAGCATAACTCAGTGATCTATTACAACATTCTAATTCAAGAGTTAATCTTCTAAATCAATCTTCCCAAACTACCTCAAGATAGGCATCTTTAGGGTGGGAGCTAAATTTATGGACAGTAAGAATGGGAGACAGGGGGTAAAGGTCAGGCAGGACCTAAACTGACCAGACCATCTGCCCTAGCCTGCCCGATTCCATCCTATTCTCACTCCATGTGCTTCAAAAGTATGCTGTGGAGACTGGCCTTACAAGCCCCTGAGATGCTAATTAGAAAAACACAATTTGGCCAGGAAGCAGGGGCTCACACCTGTCATCCCAGCATTCTGGGAGCCAGAAGTAAGAGGATCTATTGAGATCAGGAGTTTGAGACCAGCCTGAGCAAAAGCAAGATCCCCTCTCTATTAAAAACAGAAAAAAATAGCCTGGTGTTATTGCGGACGCCTGTAGTCTCAGCTAGTTTTGAGGCTGAGGCAGGAAGATTTCTTGAGCCCAGGAGTTTGAGGTTGCTATGAACTATGACACCATAGCACTCTACCCTGAGTAACAGAGTGAGACTGTCTCCAGAAAAAAAAGAAAGAAAGAAAAAGAAAAAATAGGCAAAAGAAATATACACCTTGGATTCTTTGTCAGATGAACTAAATTAAAACTTCAGGGTCTGGGGTGTGAGAAACTTCACGTTTCAAAAGCATCACAGGTGACTTTCATGCACGCCCGAGTCTGAGAAATCCTGCACAGTGGTAGCAAAGTGCCTTCAGCAGAGAGCTGTCCAAGGGGGTGCAGATGGGCCTCGAATCACTAGGTGGTGCCAGACACACACACACACATACACTAAGTCTCCAGTTTTGTGGTTTCTCCAGCCAGAATAGAAAATGACTTGTGAAAGTTGCCAAGCATTTCTGCCAACCTCACAGGGAAGGAAAGACAAAGATAGCAAGCTGACCAAAGAGAGTCACGGACACTTATCAACCACCCCCGGAAAGGTCTGCCTGGAAAAGGCTAGACTTGTGGGCAAGAGCAGGTGTGGAGAATTCCCCGCAGATTGCCTTAGATGACATTGATCCAGCGGGCAGTCCTGGGAAGATGGTGTGGCTCACCCGAGACCCAATCAGAGGCAGGGATGTGAGAGCTCAGCGGTCCCCTCCCTGCCCAGACCACCACCCTTCTTAGTCTGGATGTCTCCCGAAGTGTCAGACCAGGTCCTGGACCACCCTAGGGCCAGGCACATCCTGTCCCCCTTTCTTCAGAAGCAGCCCTGTCTGCCTGTCCTAGGGAACTGATGGTGCCGCGGTGGTCTCCAAAATCAGGCGCTGCCTGCTCCCTGTCTTGGCACCAGGAGCCCCCCCTTCCCTGGGCTCTCTGCCTTCACCCTTGGCTCTGAGTACTGAATGCAGAAGGCCCTTCCACAGGGATGCTCCCCGCTCTGGTCTGTGCTGATCTAGTCTTGTAGCACTCTTGGTCTAAAGTCTCACCATCATCCTGGTGTCAAGGACCTTCATCTTTGGGGCTTTTATGTCCTTGCAATATTCCTGAAGGGGGACTGTGAGTGAAGGGGAACCAGGAGCCACTAGGTGTCTGCAGAAGGAAGGCAGGAGGATCGGAAGCTGAGGAAAGGCATGAGCTGGGGACTGTCATCCAGGAGCCCATAGGAGAGGGAAGGGACACCGAATTGGGGAGAGTGAGGGTGACAGAGTCAAATGGAGGGACCTGCTCAAATAGAACCAACCACCCAGGAAGAAACAAACATGTAGAATGTCCCATCCAGGAAAGAGGGAATGTGCTAATCCCTACCCTTCCGACCCTTTAAATTTCCATCCACCTAAATCCATGTACTGACTTCCTTCTCGAACTCAACTTGCCTGCACCCAGGTGGAAATAAAGGCCTGTGTTGCCCACACAGAACCCGGACTCTGTTTCCTTTTGTTCACGTTTTGGAATAATCTTTTATTTTTGGTCTTTGACCTCTCAGAGGTGAGTGAAGGAGCTTGGGAAATTTCATCCCAAAATAAGATCCCTTGGTTTAAAGAGTATTTTGAATTAAAGGCCCTAAGAAATCCATAGGCCTTGGAAGGGGCTTTCCCTCCTTCTTCATAGAAAATCAGACCCATGGAAAAGAGCAATTGACTTCTCTTCCCCTCCCTGTTATCTCCATATATTGCAGGAAAGATCAAGAATTCAACCAGACCTGGCCCGAGTCATTTTACATGTAACACCTGTCTCTTACATTGATTTAATTTCCAGAGAAAATCATTTAGAGGCCCATATTTCTCCCCTCACCCATTCATTCTCTCAAATCCTCCCTAGTAACTGTTTGTTGCCACTCACAGAATTACTTATGTTCTGCCTCTCCCCCCATCCCTCAAATTGAGAGTATTCAAATTTCCAGACGCAGTGGGATATTGAGTAATTACTGTGTGATTCTCCCCAAGAGCATGGTAAATAAGTCTCTCTTACTAATCTGCTTTATTGTGAGTTGATCTTTCACCTTCTAGGGCAAGGAAGAAGTTTGGCTTCACACTCACAAGTTTCATGATAGAACCAGGGACAAGGCAATGGGCAGGATTAAGGAAAACCTACAAGCGGTGATGGCAGTAGTGCTGACCACAGGGAAGGAGAGAGCCGTTACTGTCCCTGGGCCAAAGGTCAAGTGCAAGGGGCAGCTGGGGAGAGTCAGGCCCGGAGGGAGCCTGGGGAGAAATGCCCCACGCAGGTCCTCCAATCCAGCAACACCTGTTGTGGATTCTAAAATCGGTCTCAGAGCAGCACCATCCTCCCCTGACCTTCTCAGGCCCCCCTCTCTCAGCCAGCACAGCACCCTCGGGTTCCTTCTGCCTTTGGCTAATAGCTTCATTCCTGTGTTAATCTTCTCTGGTCCTGTGCTTTGCTCTGCAGATTTCTGTTTACCTCAGCTGTTCCCTGCTGCTATTCAGAGAGTCCCTCTGAGTAACAGACAGGGGCTGCTGTTTGCTTTTCAGAGACCCCCTTCAGCACAATGCCTATTGTCTATGTGTGACTACTTCCTCAAGCCTCCTGAGATAAACACCCTCACAGTCGTGGAGAAATCACAGCACGTGTGTGGGGAAGGCTGAGCAGACAGGTCAGCTGCACTGTATCAGCTCAGCTTCTCAGACTCTATCTTGTGGGCTGCGTTTCTGACTTTAAAAGGACGGCTCTCACCCCTCAGCCTCTCCAGGGAGACAGCAGGGTCCCATCGGCCCCATCACCCCTGTTTAGATGAGTCTGCTGAGGAGACAGCAGGGTCCCATCGGCCCCATCATCCCTGTTTAGATAAGTCTGCTGAGGGGCAGCTGGTGCTCTTTGTCACTGTGGCGGAGGGAGCAGGGGCTGTGGAGTCTGAGCTCTCTCGCCACATGTCCGTCACACCAGCAGCCACTTCCGCTCTGCAAGCAAAGTGCAAAGATTAAATTTTGCTCAGCGAAGGTTCTCACTAACATACTGATAAGGACAACGAATGACCCCCTGCTATCATTACCCTATCTTGGCCCTGGGGATGTGGGGACGTGTGTAGACCCTGGGCAGAGGGTCCCTCTCCTTGTCCTCTGTCACTGCACATCTGGAATCCAGAGGGTCTGCCAGAGACTTCTATGCCTGCAGCTGGGCCCAGTGACTTGGAGCGGAACTGAACCAGCATCGGCTTGGTCCCCGGGCCCCAGGACCGGCACCAGGACTCTTGCCACTCTCTCCGGATCAAAGACAGCCACAGGCTCAGTCAGCTCCACGCCTGGTCAGATGGGCTGAGCCCACTCCGCTGCCCGTGGCCCTTCTGTCCCTCACAAAGCCCAAGCTCTTCCAGAGACAGGGAGCCTCGATGCTGCCAGATGACCACCATGGCTGTCTGCTCGTACTGTCCCCGCGCCTGCTCCTCCGTCCTGCTCTTCCCTTCGCGGGGTCCCAGGGAACACTCCCCAAACCCAGGAGGGGCCCAGCAGTACTGCCCTGCAGTAAGGGGACTTGGCTGTGGTCTCGGGGTCAAAGAAGCCATCAGGGACAGCGTAAGAGGAGATGGCAGTGGAGTGGAGGACGGTGGACAGGCTGTGGAAGGACGGGCTGGGCTCCTCTTGCCCTCCGCACACCCAGGCGCAGGAGGGAACTGCGCCCCTGCCCTGCACCTGGCTGGCTTTCCACAGCCCATTCACTTCCTTTCATGTCACAATCCCTCTTCTTGGACACACACCGTAAACCATGTCCCTGATTCCACGAGCCACCCTGGAGGACCACACCAGAGACAGGAGGAGCCGTCTCCCCTTCCCAAAAAGCTGAGACGTGAGCTCTCTACTACCTCCCAATGCGATTATTCACTTACACACTTTTTGTTAAAAGTATTATCATCAGTCCCCGAGTTACAGACATC
>CAUYRH010131986.1:0-19496 GCA_963574655.1 Perodicticus potto
CAACCAAATCTAGACTAACTGAAGCACACGTGCATCACTTGTTAACGACTAGCAGTGACAAATATGGAACCGGATATTGACCATCTCATTAGCCAAAAGCAGGCCGGCCCATAGTTCCCATTGAAATACTGGTAAGTTTGTTGATTTAACTTTATTTGTTCTTCATTTTAAATATCGTATTTGTTCCCATTTTATTTTTTTTTGACTTCAAAATAAGATATGTGGAATGTGCATAGGAATTTGTTCATAGTTTGTTTTTTTTTTAAACTATAGTCCGGCCCGCCAACAGTCTGAGGGACACTGAACTGGCCCCCTGTTTAAAAAGTTTGAGGACCTGCTCTAGACAAATGTCCACTGAAGAACCGTAAGGACAGACGATAAGTCTTCAGATTCAGATTATACAGAATGAAGCTGGGTTAGAGGCCAAAATTTCTTTGTTTGAAAGCTACCTAGTTGGAAAAGTACCTAGTGGGACAGAAGTCTTTTTTTCCAGCTCATCATTTCAAGTAGGGATTCATTCTTGACTTTGGGCTGGAAATCTTTTTTCTCTCTGTTGCTTCTATTTAATCCTGCTTCTCTCGTGGGAATTTCTCAGTTAAAAGAAATGCCCATTTCTCAAACCTTGCTGAGCATATGCTCTGCCACTCTAGTCCTGACACTGCTTTCCTTCCCACTTGAAAAACCTTACTGAAACTCTCTTCAAAAGTGGAGGGGGCTCCTGGTATGCCCCAAATTAGTCCCTGTGAGAGGGGCACTAGGGCAGAAAGGAAGAAAACTTGGGGTGCACAGTGGGCTGCTTAATCCATTTGGTCTAAAGCAGCAAAAAAAAAAAAAAACCCAACCCAATCACCAGCTAAATAATTCAAACCTCCTTCCTTTTCCTTCAAACTTCTGAAGCTCTTGAACAATGTCCTCAGAAACATTTTCTGACTCAATAAACCACTAAGAGCTGATGACAGCACCTCCGTATTCCCCTCCCAGCTCTCCTTACATCCTTCTCTCCCAGAATGGCCTCCACTGCCTCTACCTTCAGCCCCTCAACCACCTGTAAGCATGAGTTTCCCCAGGTCCCATCTGCTATAGATGAAGTCCAAAGTCAGCCAGTTCCTGTCCCCAAGTGGGACCAACAGAGGAGAGATCATTTAAGCCTTGATCTAGATCTAAATAACAACCCATGGTCAGACTTTCCTGACCCCAGGAAGCAAGGGAGGAAGTCTGTTGGACAACTTAGAATCATTCGAGGAGCAAATTCTCTGGGATTCCCTGGTTGGTATCAGTCTACCTGCATATTGTTTGTGCCTGCAGATGCCCTCCTTCAGTTTAAAAAAACCAGATGAATTGCTTTTCCAAAAGAACTTTAAGGGTCTCATATTACCACTTATTCCCTGAGATGAATAAGAGAAAAATTACTAGGAGTCCTCGCTCAGATCTGTCCTGTCAAAACTGATGGGTCACGAATCCAACACTGTCAATAACGGGACGAAACCGCGACTATCACCATCAGCAGAAGCAACATGACAGGATCACTCAGGGCTTCACCTGACTCCACCAACAGCCCTCCTGTAAACAGAACTGCTCTCCTTTACGAGCAAACAACTCCACCAATACTGGACATGGATGGGACACAGAATCCATATAAGATAGAAATAGAGCCTTCATGCCTTTTCCTTGGATACCCCAATATCATTTAAAACTACAAGGACTTGAGGGGCTCCCCCTAATAATCCAAGATTTATTAGGGGAAAGCTTCCAACCCCCATTTCTAAACTGTGCAATATTTCTACTTGGCCATTAAAAAGGATATCAGTC
This sequence comes from Perodicticus potto, assembly GCA_963574655.1. Taxonomy (NCBI): domain Eukaryota; kingdom Metazoa; phylum Chordata; class Mammalia; order Primates; family Lorisidae; genus Perodicticus; species Perodicticus potto. The sequence goes on from CAUYRH010131986.1 coordinate 1,810, forward strand.
CAACGTCTGTCATCTGTCAATAAAATCGTCATACCTAGATTTCCCTTGGAGCTAATACTAATACTATTCTATCTGTTATCTCTTCCACCAAGCAGTATTTCACCGTCATCAGTCTGGGTTCTGCCTTTTTTTAGGATTTCCCTTCATAAAGAATTCTAATACTTACTTGTTTTCACGTGGGAAAACCAACAATACACCTGGACTGTTATGCTGCCAGGATTTACTGAGGCTCTATATATTTCTCAGGCACCTGAAATGCATACCTGATGAACTTAAAACTCCCAGGAAACACCACTTCCATTCACTACGCATATGATCTCCTTCTATCCTCTGACAGTGATGACTGTTCCCTTTTCGACACTGAACACCTTCTTAAAGCAATAGCAAGACAGGGCCAAAGGTTTCTAGAGACAAAATTCAATCATGCTCTCTGTGTACTGAATATCTGGGTCATGATATTTTGGGTGCAGGTAAAATTATTTTCACAGACCGAGCTTCTACTATGCAATATTTTCCTCTCCCTTGAAACAAAATGACAACAGAGACGTTTCTGGATCTTGTTTCTGGATATTGGAAGACGTGGGTACCTAATTTCTCTATGATTGCCTCATGCCCTGATTCAGAAACTATTACGATAGGGAAAGAGAGACTTTGAGGTAGAACTAGACTCAGGTCTGAATATAGCTGTGGACAAGTGGGGACCCCACTGGGTCCGGGGTCCTCTAACCAAAGACACTTTCGGGAATTTTAAGGGCTCGCTACTCCCCCCACCACTCTCTGCCTTCACCATGACTTTCCTCACACGAGATGTCTTGCCATTCATTTACCTGCCTCTAAATTTAGGAACTCCCACATCCCTACCCCTTTCCTCACCTTTCAGCAAGACTATTTCACTCACAGAATAGTCCAGTTCTGGCAAAAATCTTGCCACATCAGTGCAGAGAACATTCCAGGCTTGATGTCTGATAAAACTCCTCACCCTCCACCCTTAATATTTAATCATCCCAACCTGCTTTCCAAAATAACTGTTAGGTCTGTTTAATCAGGTCTGTTTAACTCCCCTACTCCCCATGATTCTTTCCCCTCAGTACTTTTTCATCCTCAAATCCCCCTTGCTCCTTGGCTATAAATCCCCACTTGTTCACAGCTGTATTCAGACCGGAGTCTAGTTCTATCTCAAAGTCTCTCTTCCCCTATCATAGTAGTTCCTAAATAAAATCTGCTTTTACCACTTTAGCTACTGTCCAGCTCTAGTTTTCTTTAAAAATAGTGAGCATTCAATACTGAGTTTCATTACCAAGTTTGTCAGTTTTACTTCTAACTAGAAAAAAGGTAAACTAGAAAAAGCTATCTCGAGTAGATGTTTAATATTATTTAAATTATTTATGTTTTGTCACTAGCTTCCTCATTAGAAAAACTTGAATCTAGTTACTCCCTCTAACTCCACATAGGACCTCAAAAAAATAAGTTCAGCAATTTGAAGTCTGTAACACAGCTGGAAAATATTGCTGTGATTACTATAATTGAGCAAATTACCTCCTATATGAAATATTTCTTTTTCTGCTCTAAAAGAGAATTCATTTCTCATCGGTGAGAACTTTCCACAGGCTTATGAAGCAGCAAGGTGTTACAGAGATAACACAGATTTGGTTCTAACTCTGCCACCTTCCAGCTGAATAATGTTAGGCAATTATAAGTTACCCAGTCTCTTTTTTCCCTCTTTTTAAAGATTGCAATAATGAGATCTGTCCTTCACTCAATTTAAAAGCACTCTGTAAATTATAAAATGCTAAGTATATACTCTGTATTATGAGTGTGTGCTACAATTATTTGTATAAAATCTGTACAAACTATTCACTAGTTTGTGAAATTATGGAAAAAGTTCTATTTTACATTTAAATATAATCTCCAAATACTCATGAGAGTTCCCTTGAAATGTATTGACCCCAAATTATTTTTAAAAAGCAGGACATATGGATTCTATCTTCACGTCCTAACCCCTTCTCCTGAAGCCATGAAGAATGTTTTCTTTCTAGACCCCAGAGTATATAGATTCTTTTTCATCAAATTTCCCCTGCAGCAAGGTGAAGTGAAAGTTTCTACATTTTGACCAACCACATTGTTTTCAAAAAATGAAAAGAAAATATTGAAATGTCAAAAATCCACAGAATAAGTATTAAAAAAATAAAACCCTATGTAATCTGACGAAGCAGACCACTTTCACTGACGTCAGTAGATCAAAAGGAAAGTCACCTGTGTATTAAAAAACCTGCCATAATCATCAGAGGAAAATGGAGAGCTGCCTGTTCAGGAATATGGGTGGTAGGTGGCTTAGTAGGTTTGTTTTGTGTTTTCCATATTCTACAAATAGACTCAAAGATTTGAGGATCATCTGTCACCTGGGCTGTGTGATCTATATCATTCTAATTGTATCTACTCAGTAATGCATTAAATTAGAAACATTTCTACATTCCTAATGGGAAACTTAAACACACTACTATTATTAGCAATTATGAAGACAGTAGCATGCAGTAATATTTCAATAATAACCATTTACATTCCGATAGATTTTTAGTATTTATCAAGATGATTCTTTCTGGACTCTTCACCATCTATAAGGTACACAAATTAATGGAATAACTTAATGGAAAAGTGGAAATTAAAATCCTAGTCTTATGCTTTTTAGAAAACACTACGAAGTTTTAAATGGACAAAAGAAATAGACACATACAACCAACAGTAAGTCAGCAAATGTTCAACTATTGGCTGATGCCCCATTGCTGTTCCGGTGCCGCAGGGTCAGCTGGAAGTAGCTGCTGAACCACAGTTAGACAAATATATCTGATTCCAGGGAACACCAGAGAAAAGGCTCTACTCTCTAAAGAAACAGTAACTCTAAGTCACTCATGTATCATTGATTTGGTTTCTACTTTATGAGGATTTTAGAATATCAAAATACAACAACCTTAAAGTTAAAAGTCTGACCTGAAAAATACTAAGTAGTATTTTAGCATGCTTTCAAAGCACCAGTTTTCTTCAGATTCCAAGCTCCTATAATCTTCTAGGTGGGGACACGGCAAGGAGTTGGGGTATAAAGTCAGAGCACGGGAGCACGGCAAACCGAGAGGAAAGGACACAGAGGGCACTGCTGCACGTGGAACTGGCAGTGTGACTCGAAGCTTCAGTGCGTTTTGTTCTCTGATCAGTGAGAATCAGAATCTAAGAACTGAAGGAACCTTCAGACGTTGCCTAGTGCAGTCATGACTACACAGCAAACGCAGTGCAGTGGGCATAAAACTAAGCTGCAAGGGGACTTAGGAAAAGCAGCCGAGTCCCTGCATTGCCTGGTTCAGGCACCTCTCCTTCGTTTCTCTAGACCTTTCACGTAGCACAAAGCCTAGCAAACTGAAGCCGCTCCGTAAGTGCTTATTTGGTGGTACTATATGATGTGCCTACCAGAGGACTGAAAGCTAATCTTTTGATTTTATTTCTCTCTTACTTTTTAGCAACAGAAGAAATTTAGCAAGTTCCTATCACTAAACACTAATACTTAGCATGCTATTAAAACAGAGGCTTTCACTAATACAACCTGGAGGAAATGACCTGGGGGAGTTGTGTGCTAGGGGATCTTAACTGGTCATCTGGTTAGACAAGTATGCCCGATATGAAAGATACAGTAAAGGTGAGTTTCCAGCATCTCACCTGACACCCTTGTTTCAGAGAAGTCTACTTTACTCATTCTCATAAACACTACTGACAAAACAGTAATAACATTTTATTAAAATTCCAAGTATAATTTGCCAGATTTGAAGACAGAAACTATAGACAACCCTTCATTCACTAAAATAAAATATTTACTGAACCACATACTTCCAGCCTAAAGGACTAAATTGAGTGACCCTTGAAAGGTGGTCAATTTAGTCTCCCCTACCAGGAAAAGAGCCAACATAAAACAAATTATCACCAGAAAACCGCAGGAGCAAGCCGACTCATGTGGAATTCCCTTGTCCAAGATGAATTGGCTCAGCTTGAATAAATGGTTTTTTCACTCACAGAAAATAAGAGAAGAAAACTACAAACATCATCCAAGTTTGCAGTTAAAGACCGCACAAAAGTGGGATGATCAGAGTTTCTAATTTCCTAGGGAGAGGCTCCCTCTTCTTCACAGATAAAGGAATTACGATTTTAAAAAACATTTTGAAGAATTAAATGCAAATTTATTTAACTTCTGCTATATTAGTTTCATCCTATTTACTTATTTTCCCAGATTTGTTTTCTGTCCAATTTTTTTCATAGTTTGCTTTTCTAGATTTCCTTTCTTGATTTCCTTATCAGGCCACTTTGACACGCGGTGAGTATTTTCTAGAACTGACTATTTTGATAGAATTTTAAAGATTCAGCTTGATCATCAAAAAGATGTCTCCAGACACTAATGATGGGGTTCAGGACACACTATCCCAAAATATGGCACCTTTGCGATTCAGGAAACAGCAGGAGCAGGAAAATCACTCCTCTTGTCTCTAATCCCTTTCCCGGACAGCATGTCATAAAACCTGGAAAGAATTCTCTGGCCTCCCTTGGAATAAGATCTTAGTTCCAGAGATGCCTTGAAGGGAAGAAATGTCCTTATCTCTGAAGACACAGGAATATACAGAAGAGTAGGAACAAACAGGCCTTGCTGAATCCCCCAGACCATTACCATTAGATTATATCCCCTTTATTCACTCTTACTCCCCTTGACGGTCTGCTTTTCATCAAACCTAAGCACAAAAAATGCTTCCCTATGTCTTTGGGTTTTCATTTCCATACAAAGCTTCCCAAGTCACATAAAATTTATATTAAATAAATCTGCACTGTTTTTTCTTATTAATCTGTCTTGTATTATAAGGCCTTAGCATAAACCTAGTGATGAGAGAAAAAAATAACCTTTTCTCCCCTACATCACCCATAAACTGAATAAAACCTACTAGCATAGTAAAAATAAGTGTAAGAAATCTAGGATTTTGAAGGGCTACCAAGATGACTGCAAAATACAGCCCCTCAATCCTGTAAATGTTAAGAAATACTTACTATTTTAATATAAACAATTAAATGTTTACATGTATTGTCATATTTCAAAGATACGTTTCTAAGTGAATGAAGGTTCAGAATTGTATTATATTCCTAGATTATTACTTCTACCACATATAAAAATACAACTCTTCGTCCATTCTAACACTTTTTCCTTGTACTGCATTTTATATGATATTGCCATTCTAGTATTTTTTTCTTTATTCTACTTTCTGGCATCTGCACTCTGCCCCTTCCCCTTATTTTCAAACTTTCACTGTCATAACATCTTAAATAAATAGCAAATGGGTAACTGGTTACCCATGAATACCCACTACTGATTACTAGTAGCAATTAATATACACATTTTCTGCCACTATAAAAAAACTAATTGGAAAAACTGTCATGAGATGAAATTATGAATTTCAGTGGCAAGCTAGATTGCTCCTGTACAGTTTCGGGGACAAGGAGAGTATGGATCTGTAGCCTCCTGCGGTAGGCATGGGTTCGTTTCTTTTCTAAAGACAACCTTTGAAGGGATCAGAAGAGAAATGAACCCCTGCCTCCAAAATCAATCAAGAATTAGAAAAATGTATGTTAGGTGACAGAGGGCTAATTAACTTTTTTAAGGAAATTCTCAAGGCATTTTGAAGGAGTGGTTTATTCCAGGACTGAGGTAAGGAAAATACAAGGTAAGTCTGGAGCATCTTGTGGTACCAGAGAGAGAGGATGTGCTCAGTCAGAGGAAGGAGTATGTCCAAGGGGCACAGAAACCAACCCGAAAGAGCTCCCAGGGGCCAGAGCGGGAAACTCCAACAACAGAGTCAACAACAGAACTGGCTTGTAACTCACAGAATGAAATACACATCTACATGTGCACCCTGACATCAACAACTAAGTGAAGTAATGGGGGAGAAAGGACAACACTTCCTTAGAGAAGAACTCCAGTAATAAATGTAGAAGGAGTAAATAAAGGAGAAGATAACCATTAGGACACCTTAGTAGTAATACTTGGAGGCAAGATCCACTCGGGTATGCCAAAATTAGTGGGGGAACAGAATAGTTACATAGTCTAAAAGTATCTGTCCCAAGGTATTTGCAGAGAAACCCAGCAGATACCACCTTAACCAAGTGATCAGGGTAATATCACCACTAATAGTTACATTGATATTACATGTGCCCGATGAGAGATGATGAGAAGGGAACATCGCTCTGGTGATATTCTTGCCCAAACTGCAACGTCAATCTAATCATGACAAACTTCAGGCAAACCCAAAGTGAGGGGCCGTCTACAAAAATCTAACCAGTACCATTAAATATATCAAGGTCATGAAAAGACAAGCAAGCACTGAGAAATGGTCACAGACCAGAAGACAGTAAGGATTGATGACAACTAAGAGTGACGTGGAATCCTCGATTAGACCTTGGAACAGGAAAAGGACATTAGTGAGAAAACTGGCGAAATTAACTTAATCAAGTCTCTAGTTAACAGTACTGTACCCGTGTAAATCTGTTGATTTTGATAACTGTATAATCATTGTGCAACACGTGAATATTAGGATAAGCTGGGTGAAGAGTGTGTGGACCTCTACACTATTTTTGCAACTTTTCTATAAACTTTTTTCACAACAAAAAATTTATATGCCAGGCAATGGACAAGCATTACTTTATTTGATTCTTATAACAACTGTGCAAAGTTGGTGTGACTATCCCTATTTTACAGCCTGGGAAATTGAGACTTGGAAAGATTATGTCAGGACTGAAATCTTAGATACGAATCATTTAAAGTCTGTGTTCTTTCTACCACATTATAAGCATATGCACATGCATTTATCCACCCAAGAAACACAAGTGATCTCTTCTGAAATAAGTAAAATTTTAAACTGGTATCAGTAGCAATACTGAAAAATAGCAGAGGCTATTTTTAGAATCTAGTGGCAATTTTCAATTTGTTTAAAGCAATCCCTAAAACAAATAAGGTTTTCTATCTTAGATAATAAAGGACAAATTACTATACATTTAAGAAAAGCCATTTTAACATCCAGCAAGTCTTGCAGAACTATAAAAACGTGCTTCCCAATATGATGTACAGAAAAGGTTGATTTGTAACAAAGGTCATTTAACTTTAATAGGCATAGGTGTTTTATATATTATTCCAAAGATTTCTGTTACAGAAAACTTAAGTGAATTTTCAGATTTGTCTTATTGAGTTTTTTCCTTGCAACTTGCAGCATTACACTATTTACATATAAATATTATTTAATATAAAGGAACAGCATATCAAGCCCTAGAGAAATATCTGAGAAATAATAAAGTGTTCATGACAGAAGAAGGATACTTTCCCTGTTTCCCTTTCAGTGATGTGTTACTTACAAGTACCACTGTGATGACAGGCTCCTTTATCTTGGGAATTATGATAAAGAATCAGAAGTAAAGCCTCAAACAAAGTGGCTGTTTCTCATAACCAAATGTAACTGAATTAACTAACCGATGGACTGTGTTCTCAGCAACGCAGGAAGATGGCTTTACTGAGGGAGGGCTGTATGAACTTCATTGTCTGGCTTCAGGTTATCTGTTTTCTTCTCAACTTCAATGTGATTTCTCATGAAGAAACTGAATTTATTTTGCCACGCTATTCTTCTGAATTAACTATACATTTTCTATACTAACAGAAAAAAAAACAAAACACACCAAGAAAATGCATTTTTTTCCGATTCCACTAACTGAATAATTTTTAAAACACATATTTTTATATGTTAAAAAATGCTTTAAATAGCTTAACAAATCTCTCATATATTCTTTCATAGAAATTTACCTTAAGAATTAAAATATCAAGATATATTACATTGAGCATGGTCACAAGAACAGGTGGAAAGAACAAGCTGCCTGCTGAGCCCAGACTAAGCCAGACCATTTGATACATTTAAAGTGTGCAAAAGCTTTGAAGTCTGCAGTACTTTAATCGAGATAAACAAAATTACACAAAAGACATAGATTGTCTTAAACTAAGAATATAAACTTATATTAATAACTTGATTTTTATATCAATTCTCACCCCTTAAGAGTGAATGTTCAAACCACTTTGTAATTATTATCTCATTTATTTTCACAATATCACTAAAATATGCCGGCACAGTTAACGTATTTGTATTTGCTAATGGACTCATGTCTAACAGAGGTCCTTAAGAGCAAATCTGAAACTCTACCCTACATCTGTTGCTGCTAGAGCTCATTCACTGAATCCTAACGCCTTTGCCTTTCGGCTATTTACCTTACACTGAAAGACACAGAATAGCATGTTGCAATGGATTAGAAAGAGCAAATACACAGTTGTCTTTCGTAACAGTCTCCATTTTCAGATTCATTGTACATTTCAAAATTCAAAAGATAAAAGTCATCCTTTGGTGCTATAGAAATGGCTGCCTTATTTATTGATTCTATTATCTTGACAGACATAGAGAGAAAGATACATCAAATTTGGGCTAGGTCATATGGTCACTGTCATAGCCCTGACTTCTATCCACAAGGAAGGCAAAATCCAGGTGCTGTTTATCTACCAGGAGATTGGTTTTGGACGTGGCCTGTTTTAGGAGCCTACTCAGCAACCAAGGGGAGATACAAGCAGTCCCTGAGTTGCAAATATCTGACTTACGTGCAACTCACACTTACGATAGGAGGCTATTACAAGTAACAGGTAAAATAAATCTATTCCATCATATATACAAATTCAACTAAAGACCAAACCCATCTCGTTTGTAACCTGGGGACTGCCTGTACAGAGTAGGCAGCTGGATGTACATTAGCCCAGAGTAAGGAGGAGGTCTGGCTAGAGACTCCACTGGAATGCAAACTCCATAAAAACACGCATTTTATCTATTTTGTTAAATTCCACGCTTTTCAGTTCTTAAAATAATGCCTGGCACATACCAACAGCTCTACAAATATTAATGCAACCACATGGAATTGCTATAATATGGTATTACTTTTGAGCTACATAAATGGCAATTTCATATGATTCTACGTAATACTTGTGGAATGAATGACAAATTACAATTTTTCATTTCCTAGCCTTTCCTCTGGGCCTGCGCTAGAAAAATTACAATCTTTCTAGAAAATGAGCGGAGTGAGTAGAGGATCCCGAAGGCAGTCAGTCCTTGATCCTTTTCAACCTTTTGGGCCTCAGTCTCCCTCTCTGCTGCCTAGTGCATTATATTGAGTAAATGACAGAAATTATCTCTTCCTAATATTGCCTATAAGTAATTATTTTAAAAGAGCCCTTGCAAATTATATAAGCAGTTAAATTTAAATACATTTACAATACCTTTCATATAAAATCACCATTTTATAGATAAAATAACTGAGTAATAGGAAGATTACTTCTCCAAAGCTACAGAAAAAGAACAGGTAAATAAACTCAAAGTCTCCAAGTTCAGTTTTGCGCTCAGTACATCTCAACTTGTCTCTGCCACTAACTATACAGAAGTGGTCAATATGTACAGTAAGTAATTTTATGATATTTACTCTTCTTATTTATACTTCTATTTATACACCAGTTTATACTTCTATAATATTTACTTACATTAAGGGATTCCTCGCCTTAATTTAATTGTTTTTCTATGCTGTATCACATTTAGATTTTGAAGAAAAATCCAATGACTTAATAATTTTACCTGGAGAGTTTACCTATATAGATTTTCGTGTGAAATCCTTGTCTCTCCAGAAACACACACACATATAATCTTTAAAAACATATATGAATAATGCTTAAAATTGTCATGTGTCTATAGAAAATTTATGTAGTGATCATTTTTGTTTTATCATGATATAAAATGAGTATTTATGAGAAATGCTCTTTTGTTTTACAAGGAAAAGCTGTTTCTGAAATAAAAATTCTTATTACATATTAATTCCTACATAATGATTTAAATAGCATGATAACAAAAAAAAAAGAAAAGGAAGGAAGGAAAAAGAAAAGAGAAAAAAGAAAAGAAAAAAACAAAACAAAACAAAACTAAGAAGACTGCACATCTAAGCCCAGCACTCTGATAGGATAACTTCCAGGACGGAGAGTCTCTGTAGCCACTTTCTATGTAGATTAATTTTCTTTAAAATTTGAAACCTGCCTCTGATGTCCTATATAGCAGACAATGAAAAGAAAAACAACACATGTAAAATTACAGAAATATAAAGAACAATTTGTTGAATACTAAGAAACCCAAGTCAATTTGATACACTAAAGAAATAAAAGCACAATATAACTTTTGGGATTTAAATTGTAGCAGATAATAACAGCCCTTTTACCAAGCAGCTACATTAGATAATTTGTAAAAAGGCAGGGAGAATTTTTTGTTTTATCTTGTAATACCAAATAATTCACATTTCCCAAACTTTGCTGCTCTAACGTGTTTAAACAATGAACGCACCCCGTCATACCCTGATATCCTGTCATACCCCATCATACCCCGTCATACCCTGATACCCTGTCATACCCTGATATCCTGTCATACCCAATCATACCCTGTCATACCCTGATACCCTGTCATACCCTGATATCCTGTCATACCTAATCATACCCCATCATACCCCATCATACCCTGATACCCTGTCATACCCCATCATGACCCGTCACGTGGTTTCAGTTGAGCTTCCTCAGCTGTATTAAATCCAATACAGACAGTGATGGCAGAGGCATTTCTTATTGCCTTAAATCTCTCTACCTTATACCCACTAGCCTGGATAATGAGTATCTGCAAAAGTTAGAAATTCCCCAGGTATGTACACAAACTTGTATGTAAATGTACAATGAGCTGCTAAATCTCAATTCCTTGAAGGTTCAGAGGATTGTTATCTACTCTTCCCTTCTGTTATGAAAACATCATGTTCCACAAACCTGCAAAATTAAGCTACTTCACCAACAAGCACAAGCTATTTAGCTCTTAAATTGAGGCGACACAATGTGCAAAGGAAAGTCACCTTAATTCCACTAATGGGAAAAAATGCACTAAAACCCCTCTCTCTCAGCTGAGCCTTCATTCAGTATTGAAAAAAGCAATGTCAAACTCCATGGTTTTGGCTGCTGCTCAACACTGTCCCATTCATCTGGGGCTTGAACAAAGCTAAATAAAAAGGAGCTTTAATCTGCCTTTTTTTCTATTTCTGCTACACTATACTGACTGCACCTTGTTCATTAATTAAACTTTTTTCCCTTAAAAAAAATAGACTGTGAAGTACTATGTGGGGCATTGGAGGACGAATTAAAGGCATGAGTTTAAAAACCAAGACTTAAAAGACCAGTTAGAGATGCAATTATTCAGGAATGGTAAAAGAAAGAGAGGAACATTAACAAACACAAGTAGGATGCTAAGACTTTCACACACAGAGGAGGTGACAGAAAGACAGGACCAGGAGTGACTGGGGTTCTTCTGAAAGATCCTACATGAGTCAAGACAGCTGCACCTTGATGGCTGAAGAGCTATGAATTTAAGTCTTTAGAGATTATTAACCCAGTTAATAATGACTAATATGCCAGATTTGTTGGAAACCTCAAAAACAATTTTTGGTTTTGTGAGCCTGACTTCTTACTTACATAAGAAGAGAGCGCATTCATTTCTGTTTTTGTTCTGGTAACAAGCAGGGTTGAAAAATCAGGAGGAAAATACAAAACTTTTTTTTTCTTCAGACAGATTCTTATTGTGTCTAGAATACAAGGCAAGAGTGCAGTGGTGTTATCATAGCTCACAGCAACCTCAAACTCCTGGGCTCAGCCTCCCAAGCAGCTATTTTTAGTAGAGGCAGGGTCTCACTTGGCTCAGGCTGATCTCGAACTTCTGGCCTCAAGTGATCCTCCTGTCCCAGCCTCCCAGAATGCTAGGATTACAGGTGTGCATGGCCAAAAATACACAATTCTTATTCATTACCTTATTGACATGTATGAACTTTACTTTGATAATAATTTAAAGAAGATATGCCATTTCTAATTTTGCTATCTTAAAACTCAAAATAATAATGTCATAAAATCCTAAATTTATGCAAAATCTTTTGACAGAAATGATAGGTGTTCTAAAGGGAAATGACTGAAAGGTAGATAAGATGAGAAATACCTTTCATGTATTTTTGATTTTGATAATTCAATACATGAAGACTACAGGAAAACAAGTAGTACTTACTGTTTTACTACTACGCAAATCAGATGGATTTTCTTTCCTAACAAACCATGGCATATATTGAGGGCAAAATGTTTATAGAAATGACCCAATTTGATGGCAACTTCAATAAAAAATGTTCCTCAGCTTTATAACCTTAAGATTAAGACACTTTACATATTTTTCCTAAAGTTTCGCACTAAAACTGATAAACAGTGGAAATTTATCTTCTCATCAGTCAGGAAACGGTGATTCCAAAATTCAAATTAAATAACCTTACATTCACAATTCAAAATTTATTGTTTCCTATCTGGCAAAGCGAAGTTATTTTTGAACCATAATCATAGTTGTCTATTTAGTGCTTACTGTGTTCTAGGCGCTGTCTTACGCATATTGTTATTGCCTTACACTTTTTATTTTGCTTAAGTCCTAGTAACTATGAAAATGGATTCAGTCCTATTTTATAGATAAGAAAACTAAGGCTCAAGGAAATAAGCAACTTGCTTAATGAAGGCTGCACAGCCAGTGATGGTAAAACTGAGATCTGAATTCAAGTCTGATAACTCCAAAGCACCTGCCCTGAAAATGTTATTTTTTAATCAAATTAATGTGTTACAAATACCAAACATAAAATTTAACCAGCACCTAACAATATTTTCAAAGTATGATTATTCCTCTTTTCCCAAACTGAAAAGTAGACATCTGGCCAGGCTCAGTGTCTCATGCCTATAATCCTAGTACTCTGGGAGGCTGAAGTGGGAGGATTGCTTGAGCTCAAGAGTTCCAGACCAACCTGAGCAACAGCGAGACCCCATCTCTACTAAAAAATCGAAAAATTAGCTAGGTGTTACAGTAGGTGCCTGTAGTCCCAGCTACTTGGGAGGCAAAAGCAGGAGAATTACTGGTGAATCCAGGAGTTTGAGGTTGCTGTGAGCTAGATTGAGGCTATAGCACTCTAGCCTGGGGTAACAGAATGAGACTCTGTCTTTTAAAAAGAAGAATGAAAAAAGAAAGTAGACATAATATTCCCTTATTTTTTTATAGATTATACTATTCTGCCTGAAACAAACACTGTTTACCCTGTGAATAACTATACCAAAAGTTACCTTTTTTTTTTTTTAAGATTGAACCTATTTTATGTAAATAAAAAGTTAAACCAATTTTGCTAACAGGAACACCTACAACCTTTCACAATATTCTGCAAAAACTGTCATAAGATTTGACATTCTGAGAGTGTAATAAGCAGGTACTGTGAATTACAGCATATGAAACACAGTCCTGGTGGCACATTTAGCTCTTAATTATCACATAGGACAAGATATTTTCTTGTTTCAAACAACAATTTCAATGCTTTAATTCTAAACATATAATTAACTTAATTGTTGAAAATACATTACATGGCATAGATTATTTTTCTCCCAGAAGAACTGCAGTTTTACAGAAACAAAGCTGACAAAGGAACCATTAGAGTTCAAGTAGGACATCCTAGGAAGCCACTTAATGCTTTTCCATTAGAATCCCCGAAAAGAATCTATTCTTTCAATGTTATGTTTTCCCAAGTATTTTACACATTTACAATCAGAACAATTATCTTTATATTACTACCCAGCATTGTTTTTCTAAGAGAAATCCAGGAGAATAAGGAGAGCTGTGACAGCTGAGATTATTGACAGTGAGTGAGAAAATATGATCAAGTTTATGAACTCCAAAAGGAAAATAAAGATATTTGCTAATGAGGTAATCACAAAAGAAATAAAAATCATTTCCTGTTCTATGATACTGACGAGACATAAAACCAAACACAAGCCTACATATAAAACAGCACAATTTGTAAAAGGCTTATCCACAGCTCTTTCACATCAGTTAACTTCAAATCCTAACATTTTCTTAGACAAGTGTTTCTATTACCTTGCTTAAAGATGTTGCCATGGCTCAGCAGCTGCCATGATGAGTTAACGAACTAAAACGGTTTCTTGTGCACAATTCATTTCCACATCCACAGGAAAACAATGGGCAAGAATAACTAACAAAGTTAGCCAAAGCAAGGAGAACTGAAATAAAAACTGGAGGTTGATGAATTCGCCTTCTAATTCACAAGCAGAATATAAACCAGTATGTTTTTCTCATTCAATTATACTTCTACAATTTTATGTTCCGATTCTATTTCGAAAAAGTCTGATAACAGACATAGTAGAAGATGATGGCACTCAGGGAGAAAGGAGACATCCTAACTATAAATGAAACTTAGGATTAGACCTTCCTTGCTTATTGTTCCTATCAATGTTTGGTTTCAAGAAAAATTGACTGTTTACTTAATTTTGCAACATTGACTTTTTTTTAACTAATCTCATCTTAAAAATTATTAGAAAATGACGTTCTCCACAAATGCCACATATTGCTAATATTTACAACTTCCTCCTACCAAAAGAGGCTCATTTACTTTTTTTTACATTAATATGCACAAAATGAGTATTTGTTAACTACTCATAATTTTTTAAAAGAAAATACCAACAGCTACTATGCCCAGAGCACCTGTATGTGCTGAACAGCGTGCCGGGCACCTGGCAGACATTACATTTTCCCATTCCTCACAAGAATCCACACACCAGGGAGGGCACCAGACAGACGCTGGTGACGGTCTTGGTCATACAATGAACAAGGTCAAAGTTAAGAGACCCAAACCATCATCACTGAACTCTGTCAGAATCAACACAACTCATCCTCACTTTGGTACAAGGGCGGTCTGTACTAGATTTCCACTTCCAGGAAACATAGATAATTCTGGATTCTCACAACAAAGCAGTATTTTTTCCCTTTCTTTTATTGAGGAGAAAACAGAGGCCCAAAGAAGGTAAATAGCTTTTCAGAGCTCCCAAGCCATAGAGTTGACCTATACATCTGGAAAAGTGAACTGAGTGCATTCACTCCGATTCACACGGCAATACGAGGACCTGGCCTGGCCCTTCAGCCTGTAAATCCAGGGCTCTTTCCAACAGTCAGGCTTCGCCAATGCAGTGGAAAGGACGGGTGTTAGGAGCAAGATGCCTGTACAGGTACTGCCCTGAGACGTTAAAAGCTCTCTGCTACTTACATTTAATCAGTTAGTCACCATTTTTATCATTCCCTTACTATCTTTGTAAAAATAGAATTTTCTATATATTTTCCTTTATTTGATAATCGTAACAGGTAAAATTTAAAAGCTGTGATTACTACTCCTGATTTTATTCTGTCCTATCTGAACTTCCTACAATGGTGTTTCATTCTCAAATATAAAAATGCTGGGGCATGTAGTGAACAAATAATATTAAAAAGTTGGTTCAAGAATAAAGAACAAATTGGTTTTTTCCATAAAATACTTATACAGAGGCCTGCAAACCTACAGCTCTGCACATGGTGCCTCTTTCTCACCTCAGGTTAGGTGATGCAACCTCACTTAAATAATGAGGGGAAAGATGAATAAAATAAGGGTTAGAATCCCTGCAGTTACAAAAAGCCAAGTTACTCACTGAGTTTGGGTCCCATCATCACGAGTCACATTACTGGTTACAGACTCATGTACCTGCCCAACTGTATGTCTAGAAAATTGAAAGGAGCATGTTCACTCTGATTCACACGGCCAAATACAAAGCACTTTCAAAAATTAGAAAAATTTTAAATGATATACCCCATATATTTATAACACAGCTATGCTTTTGAATATGGCTTAAAAAATATTCCAAGAGTGAAATACTTTTTGACAACTCAGGAAATATATAGTGAAAAAGCTTTCATAATACTGTATAAAAATCAGAGAAGAAATGCCTATTAACAAACAGAAATAGTCTATGATCAAACAAAACGCATACACATACTTTTGATCATGTCTTAAGACATCAGACATGAGAAACTAATGCAAAATGATAGTTATAGGAAGGACTTCACAGCAGTATATCTGGAAAAACATGATTTCCCTTGCTTTATAAATGAAAAATGCCTGATAAAAGGATCTTTTAAAATATGTATATAAAAAAATCTCCCTAGTTATGATGAAGATGTTATTATAAACACAATTTACATGAAGTGGTAGCTATCATTCTAGCAAGCAGGTTAACTGAAAACTGGAGAAAAAGAGGGCATTTTGCTTTCTCACGTACTTCCCAATAAAATACTTCATGTCCTGTTGAAGGTATGACGTTTGACAACTTTTCCTACTGTAATTAGGGAAAAGCTTGAAGACTCCAAAAAGAAGTAAAGATCCTCCTCGACTTATAATGGGGCTATAATGGGGTTCCGATTAAACCCATTGTAAGTTGAAATACATTTAATACACCTAGCCTACCTTAAACAAAGTCAGATCACTTACATTAGCCTATGATTGGGCAAAAGCATCTCAGACAAA
This sequence comes from Perodicticus potto, assembly GCA_963574655.1. Classification (NCBI taxonomy): domain Eukaryota; kingdom Metazoa; phylum Chordata; class Mammalia; order Primates; family Lorisidae; genus Perodicticus; species Perodicticus potto. Next base: position 18,379 of record CAUYRH010131986.1, read on the forward strand.
GCCTATCCTACAGTGTTGTATATCTCATTAAGTCACTGAATACTGTACTGAAAGTAAAAAACAGAAGGGTTTGACTAAAGTCAAAAAATTCAAAGTTGAACCATCAAGAAAGTCAAACATAAAAAATCTAAAACAAAAAACAAGAAAAAAAAACTAAAACACAAATATTCAGATTTCATACCACTTTTCAACGACTATGTACAAGTTCATGATTATTAATACTGTATATTTCTGTCCGATGTGAATAACCAGTGGAATTTTATTTCTGAGTAAATGACACTGAGTACTTAGCTATGTGCAAGACACTGTTCTAAGCACCTGCTTTATATTAACTTCATTTAATCCTCACAACAACCCCTCAAGATAAATACTGTGAAGACTCTCACTTTACAAATGAGGAAACTAGAGCATGGAAAGGTTAAGTAACCTGCCATCAGTCAGGTCAGATGTGGCTAAGTGGTAGACAGGGAATTTAATCCACGCAATTTGACTTCCAAGGCCTTAATTGCTCTGAAAAACCATCTCTGCAGTTTATCAGATAAACCTAGCTATTCTTTCCTGAACTTAGTCCAAAAACAAAACAGAGAGGAAAGGGGCTTTTCCTAACCTATCCTATTTCTCACCCTTTAACTTATAAAGCTATGTAACAATCAAGAACAATGTGTTAAGATGTCAACTAACTCCCATTGGCAGTGCATCTGAGATAAGAAAACTGGTATTGGCTCGGTGCCTGTGGCTCAACGGGCTAAGGCGCCAGCCACGTTCACCGGAGGTGGCGGGTTCGAATCCAGCCTGGGCCTGCCAAACAGTAGTGATGTCTGCAACCAAAAAATGGCCAGGCGTTGTGGTGGGCTCCTGTAGTCCCAGCTACTTGGGAGGCAGAGGCAAGAGACTCGCTTGAGCCCAGGAATTTGAGGTTGCTGTGAGCTGTGATGCCACAGCACTCTATCCAGGGTGATAGCTTGAGGCTCTGTCTAAAAAAAAAAAAAAAAAAGAAAACTGGTATCAAAAATTTGGGTTTAATTGTGAGCTATAGAGGATACAGGGTATGTTAGATAATTCATTTAACCTTTTTGAGACTTGATCTCAATCTATAAAATGGGATTCAAAAATACTGC